>JAHZTW010000063.1:0-48312 GCA_020283515.1 Alliaria petiolata | reverse complement strand
AAGCTTCTTTGGTATCACATTGCTTTGAATAATTGCACTACACTCTTGAGAAAGTTGCATAACTCCTTGGACATCCCTAGCTCTTTGTGCCACAACATCTTTCAAAAACTTGGTGTATTGAGGGATCAACATGAAGGCATCCATCAAAGGCATCTTGAGCTCAATGTATTTAATTGTTTGTCAAACATGGCCTTGTATTTCTCCACCAATTGTTTCTTAAACCTCCCAGGGAAAGGAAGTTTAGGCTTGTAGGGTGGGGGAACAAATGTTGACTCTTTTTGGTGCACCTTCTCTTTTGGCTTCTCCTTTACCACTTCCTTGCCCTTCCTTGCAATGTACACATCATCAAAAGTTATAGCTTCTTGAGCTTTTCCAAAACTATCCTCCCCATCTTGAATTTCAATGTCCTCGTTGATTAGAGGACTCTCCCTAGTAGGCAACTCTTTTCCACTTCTCAAAGTGATGACATTGATGTATTCTTTGGGGTTTGCCTCACACTTTTCCGGTAGAGTGCCTTGACAATTGGAGCTAGAAGCCTTGCCTTTCTCAAGTTGCTTGAACTTTTGTTGAAGACCTCCTATTTGAGTAACAAGCTCATTTAGTGAAGAATTCATCCTTGTGTTAATCTCGGCAATCTTCTTGCCCATATTAGCATCACTATGTACTTGTCCTTGAAGTATTTGTTGAAGCATGAGCTGAACATTGTCTTGTGGAGGACCTTGTGAAGCTTGAGTAAAACCGGCTGGAGCATTGTACTTTTGTCCACCATAGTTGCCTTGGTTTCCTCCTTGGTAGTTAGGCCTTGGTGCATAACCCTTTTGTTGATTGTTTGTTTTGAGTAGCCTGTGGAGGGTAGACTTGGTCTACGGGATTGGCTACATTAGTACTTCTATAAGAGAGGTTGTTATTTCGCTTATAGTTGTTGTAGTTATTGTTGTAGCCTCCTTGGCCACTCACGAAATTTACCTCTTCATCACATTCTTGAAACTCAACTTGATCATCACAAACTTCTTGATTCTCACCAACAAAATGAACTTCTTCATTTCTTTCTTTTGAGACTCATATTCACCTCCCCTTGGAGCTCTATCATATTCTTCATTGTAATTACCAACACTCAAGGCAAGATTCTCAACAAGCTCCAAACCATCTTCTACTTCTTTTCCTAAGAAGTTTTCATTACTTGCGGTATCAAGAAGCATTCTAATCTTTGGAAGAACCCCACTATAAATGGTGCTTAGGAGAGACTCTTGTGTGAAGCCATGATGAGGGCATTGCATAGTGTAGCCCTTGAATCTTTCTCATGCTTCATTAAAAGACTCATTGTTCTTTTGAGTGAAGCTTGAGATTTCATTCCTCAACTTGGCGGTCCTTGAGTTGGAGAAGAACTTAGATAGGAATGCCTTCTTGCATTCATCCATTGGGGTAAGTTTTTCTCCCATTGCCTTGCTCTATCCCCAAGAGAGAAGGGGAAGAGTCTTAGCTTGAAAGCATTGATAACTTGGTTTTCTAGGCCTTTACCAATGACCCAACACTGTTAACCGAATGCAGTATAGTGTATGGGGTATCAAACCATTTTGGGAGCGTTAGTGAACATAACGGTCATATCGGTGTCATAATACAAGATTAAATCGGGTAAAGATCGGCTAAAAGACAGATCTTGTGTCACTCAAGACCATAAATAAAACTACTCTAAGGGTTTTAAGTAGAAACTACAGATTTAAACGGTAAAAAAAGATAAGCTTTCAAAATAAAAGAAGGATCAAGATGGGTTTTATGAACTAGGTGACTCTCGGTTTCGTTTTATTACGCTAAAGCTTTTGGATCACATCAAGACTTGGTCTTTTGATGGTGATTCTTAGGTAAAGGGATCCTCAAATCGTTTAGCCCATGGCATTTGGGTCTAAACTCTTTGAATCTCTATCACCATAGACTAGCTCTCGCATAGTGGTACAATAGAAGAAACAAGCATCCACAACGTCCCTATTGAACCGTAAGACTCTTAGACAGATGGTTAGTCTTAGCCTAAGAAATCAAACTCTTGTTCATGGATCCGGCTAAGCAAGCACGTGGCGTTCGTGTCAAGCCGCCTCTGGACTTTAGGCTAGATGGCCAAACTAGACTAAGCTTTGGGAATGATAAACAAGAAAGAATCTAACTTTATGTTTTAGCTAAGCAAGAAATGTAAACCCGAGAGCTCCTTGGTCCTTTTAACCCATCAAAATCCTAAAAAGACTACTCACTTGCCATTTGAGAAACCTCAAGATCCACAAGGATAAAAAGGTTACTCATGGCTTGCAAGATAGCCGAAAATGAGAAAAGGAAGAAACTTTCTTGAAATCTACTAAGCAATAATACTTAAAACTTCAAGATTGCATAAAAATCAAAGCTTTGAAACAAGCTTCAATGGTGAAAATACAAAATAGTTCTCGGTTTGAAAGAGAAGACAGAAAAGTAAAATAAGCAAGCGTGATGATAAGGATAAGAGTGGAGAGAGTATTTATACATAAAAGAGGAAAAACCTAAAACGTTGGGACCACTTTCCCGAAATGGTACTATTTTGGCTTTTAGCGTTTCGGGCTTAAGTCGTGGTGAGCAAGCCGAAACGCTAACTCTTCTGAATCTTCGGGCAGGCCCCATATCGGGCAAGTGTTTCGGGATCATGTCGTGAAGGCTTGCCTTCCTTGTAACTTGAATCGGGTGCTTTCCGTTTCCTTGCTCCGATATCCGTCTTCATTCAATCCTCTTGCTGGATCTTCGTTCCGAGGTGCCTCTTTCGGGATCAAGCCGCTGTTACTTGTCGAGGTTCATCTTGCCCTTGTCCGCATCGGCTACGAGGTCGTGGTCCAAGCTCGATACTGCTCACTTGTCCTCCATCCAAGATCTCTTTCCTTGGTTTCTTCTTCAGACCATCCTAAGCACCTGAGAAAACACTCCAAACATGCAAGACTATGCAAAAACCTAACCTAATGCATCTAATCCTAGCATGAGTGAAAAAGTGATGAAAACTAAGACTAAAATGCAAGAATGAAGTCCTAACTATCATGAAATATGTACTAAAAACATGCAATTTACAGAGATATCAACACCCCCAATTTTGCCTTTTTGCTTGTCCTCAAGCAAAAGCCAGCCGGAGGGGTGAGGTTTTAAAATAAAAGGTGTAAGTTTGAATCCAAAACACCATTTAAAGGAAATCAACTCAATGTCTAAGTTCAGGTTTCTAGGAATTCTACCTATCCAGAAAGCGTTAGCCACATTCATCACAATAATCAAGCAAAAATTTATCCCAACTTAGACGCACATTCAAATTCGCAATTCCCTTTCTCATTCATTATGAAATTAAAAAGTAGATCTCATTCACACCTGTCAACTAACTCATTTGGCTCAGGGTAAGGTCACAAGCTAAGTATGAACTCGTAGTGCGAACGGGTTAAGTGTTTAATGGGATCACTCTTGAAAGGAACCTTCTTAATGCAAAATGCTAAGGGTAAAAACCAATGGATGCATACAAGGCTAGACTACCATCTACCCAAAACATCTATTTTGTTTTCCTACCCTAGTCTAAATTGCTCCCTCCTAAGCTACCCTTCTTCTTGGCTTTTCGCCTTAATCTCGTTATTGCTCCTCGATTTTACCTTTCCTGGTCATTTCTGGGGACTTCTTCTTTGTTGGAGATCGGTTTCGGCTTGCTGGCTTCTTTGTTGTGTTCCTTGCGTATCACCTTTGGTGTTGTTGGCCGGATTTAGACTTTGTTGATTGGCCTTCTTTTGCTTTCTTTGGAATCGCCTTTTCTTTTTTTGTTTCCAAGCCTTTTTGGTGCCGCCATCTCCTTAATATGTGTCCCCATCTGACTCCTCGATATCTTTCCTTTTCCCTTCTGTCAATATGTGATCAATCGAAATACCCCCCCCCCCTTTTTCCTAGTCTACCCAGTAATATCGGCTTCTTATTTCGGTATGTAGCCGATTTCAGATTCTACACCACCTAACCTAGTGTTGACCCGAGATGTGAGCCAACGTCTACATGGAAATCCAACCTTGTCGGTCTAAACCCAACACTTTTTGCCTAAGAAGATTCGAAAATGGTGCAAAGGCTTCACATGCTCTCACAAAAGTGTTTATCGTTTAAAAACAAAGGTCTTGGTTTGGGGTGTGGTCTGGTACTTGGACTAGCAAGGGGGTGGAAAAAAAAGGGGAAAGAAAGTCCAAGTGAAATACATGAGCTATTCGACAAATATAAACGAGATAATTAAAATTTCTAAATTAACGGTTCAAGTTCATTAAGGAAATGGTTCAAGTCGCAATGCATCAAGTCAAAACCGAATTTCACATGACAAATTCCAAATGTGGTGCTGCCTTAAGCTCAGTCTAATTCAAAATGCATCAAACAAACAAGAACTAAGGCATTGAATTCATGACTTAAAAATGGCTATTTACAAGGATTCACTATACTTAACACCTTATGCAAATGCTTATGAATCTTAAATGAATGCATCTAGACTCGATCCTAAAATGGAGATGCAACTACATGAATATTTTTGTGAAATTGTTTTTTTTTTTTTTGTGTGTTCTTATATGCAATGGTTATTCTAAATGATGCATAACTACGTACTCCCCCAAACTTAAATCACACAGTCCCTGTGTGATAGAAGAGAGGAAGAATACGACCCTAAGATGATGCGAAAATTTTCAAACAAAAAGCAGAAAAAATAAAGAAAAAGAAATGCTTATGTACAACGGTTTGGAGTGGTACCTCACTGTTCGGTGTGATGTGAGGACGTGGTGTCCTCACTGGCCGAGAAGGAAGGATTGTCTGATTCTGGTATCGGCGACTGGCTCGCACGCCTCTTCCTCGTTTTGTTCTCCTCCTGGCAGGAATATCTTCCTGGCTCGCTAATCTCGTGTTCTCTTGGCAGGAACGAGAAGGAATGCCTCTCCTGGGGAGTGTGGCTGTTTGCTTCATATGATTCCTCTTCTTCGTTTCCTTCTGCTTCCTCCGGAGACATATCGGCTTCAAGCCGTGGCGAAGATGTCGAGCCCTTCAGCTTCGAGGTGAGCGACTTGATTTGCCCCTTCAGGTCTTTCACGTGACCTTTGATTCCCTTCACCGTGGAGATTAGCTTTCTGATCGAACGGTCTTGCCACTTGCAGTACCGCTGGCGCACATTGATCCTATCGTGAGCCGCCTTGAGAGTTCGGTGTGGTCCACTGGTGATTGGATCGAAATGATAGTGATCCTCTCCATATAGAGGAAACCCAAACTCGTCGGTAGGGTCATCATAGGCGTCTTCATCCTCATCGTCTTCTTCAGCAACCATATCGGCTCCTTTCCGATATTCCTCCTCGTAGTCCT
Source organism: Alliaria petiolata (assembly GCA_020283515.1). NCBI lineage: Eukaryota > Viridiplantae > Streptophyta > Magnoliopsida > Brassicales > Brassicaceae > Alliaria > Alliaria petiolata. The sequence continues at coordinate 42,963 of JAHZTW010000063.1, read as the reverse complement.
CAATTAAGTCGGCTCTGTATGGGAAGAGATGCTCATCCTGTGGGTCGAAGTCCAGATTCTTTGGCTCCCTTATCGTGGTCAACCACGGGTTCGGCAGGAACAGTACTGCAGCTTGTCCTGATGCACGGCTGAATTGATATCGGTGTCCATGCCGATATGGCTTCCCGAGAAACTGGCACTTCTTTAGATATGCAATATCTATCCACCGGATTCCGTGAGTTGGCTCCTCGAGATCAAGGCCAGCCCCTCTCAGGATGGCGAATACAACTCCTCCACAGCCTATCTGAGGCCTGTCGCTTGGCGTGGATATCATCCACGATTTGTAGTGGAGAAGCTCCTTCATCAATAACGTGATCAACCCGGTGCTCCTTCTGCTTCCCTTCAGTTCAACCTCGTTCCGCGTCTCTTGAATGATTTCTACCAGACCGTCGTCCATTATCTCCAGCTCCTTAGTCAGGACAGCTCCACATTCATTTCTTGCAAAGAAAGTATGTGCAATAGCTCTTTGCACATACCTTAAGGCTGGATGCCTTATCCTGGTGCTCTTGTTCACTCCTGTCTTGTACGTTCCTACCCCAATGTGCATCCACAGTGCCTCCAGCTCCTCCCTTTCTATATTCAGGGCCATCTCGCGCATATCGCCATGGCTGAACCCGAATATCGACTCCAGCTCCCGAAATGTCATTCGGTGAGTATGGCTTCCATACTTGAAGCGGATGTGCCCATCGCCGACTTCCTCCTGAGTAATCTCTCCAAACGCGTAGAAGGTTACCTCCAGTGTTGCAAGGAACTGGAAGGTCGCTTCATCATGGGACGCATAAGCGTTTCCCATAATTTTCTTCAGACCCATTGCGTTGAAGAGGATCTGGCAGTCTTCGTATATGCCCAATTCGACCATAGTTTCCTCATGGGGGTAGCGTGTGACCTTGAACTCCATTCGCATGAATGCTGCACGCATTTCGGCTAGGGTGTGTCGGGATTCCGTACTTCTTCTTCCCGATGCACGTGTGGGTGAACGTACTATAGCCGCTCGGCTGGCTTCTCCGATTGGTCTCTTTCCTTCTCTCTTCTCCGTTTGGTATTCCCTTGATCTCCTCAGAACAGTTCCGCTTCTTGTTGCTCCCACCATTGTGCCTATCAATTAAAGACACTCGAAAGTGTGTAAGCACAAGGAAAAACTCTAAGAACAGGGACTATCTTGCATGTATGTTTAAACTCAAGGCAACTCTATTCATGACTAAAGAGACCCAAGCAAACATATTCGAGTTATTACTAGATCGGGAAAAAGTCTAAACCGTGAAGAATAAAGAGTGCTACTTATAAGTTGTTCTTCACAAATCCAGATTTTTAGACAAGCTTGCGTTTAAACAAGAAGGTGGAAAAGGGATTTCTAGAATCTCAACACTTCAGAAGAGATTAGCCGTGAAGCTATTCTCAAAAGTAGATGTGCCGAAATTCAAGAAACCCTACAAAAAACCCTAAGTTTTTATGCAAAATCTGTCTACAAAACATTTCTCCATCTACTCTCAAATCCCTAACGCAGCGAATCTAAACAATCTTAAGAGATAATCAATCATATCGTCATAGATCAAAAATTACCTTAGAACGATATTGGCAAAAATCCTTGGATGGAAGCACATATTCGACTTTGCGAAATAAAACTTAAAGACAAACTTCTAGGATTGAGAGTGATGGGGAATGAAAACAAGAGAGGCGAGGGTTTTTATAAAGAGGAGATATGGGGAATATAAGGGTTGACTAGGGTTTCTTGGTTTGGGGAATAGTTGTCGGTTAACCCCAACCAAGCATTCTTGCCTTATCCGAAAAAAGAGTGGGCCATTTTGAGCGCCTTTCTCGGATTGGCTAAGCTTAAACACCCTTTTACCTGGACGGCCATATCGGGTTGACACCGATATGGTGTGATTGTTGTTACGGATATCGGCCGGTTCCCGATATGTGACCACAGTGAAGGTTGTCTAGCTTAGCTTCGTTCTATATTGGCTATACACCGTTGTGCCCGCATCGACAGAGAATGCCTAGGGACAATATCAGGGTGTCATCCTGATATTGAATCCCGTTGCGGTGCTAGACAACTCCTCATAGGTTTAGCTCCTCTCATATGCAAGTGACCCCACCCTATCTTTCATGGGATCCTGGAAACATTAAACTAGACTAGAAAAAGCATTAATATGTACATGTATAAGCTTGGGGTGCCTCCCAAAAGCGCTTTGTTTTGAGTCACTTAGCTTGACTTTTCTTAATCATTTTTCAGCATGAAAGGGGGAAACGAACACCCCTCGATCTTGTGGGAGGATCTTTACTTTCCTTAATCTCAGAGATGAAATTAGCCAGAGATACGTCGGATGTCCCCTCTTTGCTTACCTTAGATCCCTCTTGATTGGTCAATTCGGTGTCTTTTATCACCCTAAGGTAAGCAAAGGGTCTGACCCTTCCTTTGCATTTTAGCTTGTATCTCACCTCACCATTAGCAGAGAGAATAGGTTTAAGAGTCATACCATCTAGAAGATCACAGAGGGTTGGTCCTTTCATATACGACTTCTTGCAAGTGATCACCTCTTTTGGTGCTTCATGGACTTCTTCCGACTGCTCCTCGAACATAGCGTTGAGTGAAACTCCATCAAAGCTGACTCCATCGTAGCATATTTCCAGTGATGGGTCTTGGGTTTTCTCAATCGCCTTCTTGAGCCAAAGGGAGTAGGCATGTTCCTTTTCGTCGACTCTCTTCCCCTTAGTGTCAAAATGCATCACCAAGCTCCCGGTTAGCCTTAGCTCTACCTTGCCGCTTCAGCAGTCAAACATGCACCCGACAGAGGCTAGGAAAGGTCTCCCCAACAGGAGGGTTTCCTTGACATCTTGGTCCATTTCTATCACAAGGAAGTCGCTTGGTAATAGCACATTCCCAATCATGAGAGGCAGGCCTAGTAGCTTCCCAACCGTCTTCCTCTCACTTCCGTCGGCCAGTGATAACGGCTTCTTGCAGTCGGTATAGGTGTCATACCCGAGACGCTTAGCCGTGGCGAGACTGATAACGTTAATGCTTGCCCCGAGATCACACAAACAGTCTTCAAAGGTAATTCCTCCGACTGTGCATGGGAGAGTGAATGATCCTGGATCTTCGGGCTTCTTCACTACTAAGGGTTCTTCCTTAGGTTTCTCCTCACGAGCTTCGGGATTCCTTCCTATGGTTGCCATTGCGTCAGCATAGAGCTTGTTCTTCAAAGCTATTAGGAAATCTGGAATAGGCATCGTTTTGTCGCCACTGTTGAAGAGATCTTCAATTTCTTCAAGGTTTCAATCAATTCGGCCTCTTGTTCCTCTATTAGCCGCTTCTTGTGCTTCTGAGGGTATGGTGCTTTTGGGGGATTAGTGGATGTTTTCTCTTCAGAAGCTTCCAAATTTTTCGAACTCCCTCCCCTTCTTAAGATTTCGATGTCCTCATCGACTTGAGTCCGATTTGAGTTGCTGATATCGGTCGGATCCTGTTTTTCCTTGTCGCTAGTGGTGATCATTTGGCAATACTCCTTGGGGTTCATGATGGCTTTTCCAGGAAGGTTGCTTGTTTGGCTTGTTGATGCTATGCCTTTGTTGTTCTCCAAGGCTTTAACTCGAGTGGTTAATGCCTCGATCTTCCCGGATAGTTCCGTGTTAACTCCATCTATCTTGTTATGCATTTCGGCAAAACGCTTGTGAATATCCGCTTGGATGTGTGTTTGACCGTTGAGTAGTAGCTTTAGAGTACCTTCCAAGTCAAAATTAGCTGGAGCAGGTGGATTTCTTTGTTGTTGCTGGAAGCTAGGAGGTGCAACGGCTTGTTGTCGTGGCTGGTAGCCGTTTTGATTCTGGAACCGTGGTACAAAGCCTTGCTGATTCGTGTATGTCACGAACTGTTTTGCCCCTCCTGCTTGTTGTTGAGGGTATGTCTGGTCCTGTGGGTTTGCGACGTTTGTGCTCCGGTAGGACAGGTTGTTGTTGAGTCTCCAATTGTTGTAGCCTCCTTGAGCGTTGAAGTAGTTAACATCTTCGTACTGAACGTCCTCCCCTTCTTGAACTTGAATGAATTCTTCCACGAAATGTACTTCCTTTTGAGCTTGGACAAGTAGTAACTTGTCAAGTTTCTCATTTAGCTCCTTGATCACTCTTTGGGTTCCATCTCCTTCTTCTTTGGAACCTCGGTTGGATCTGTCATAGTCTTCGTGGTAAGAAGAGTCACTCTGAGCTAGTTTTTCGACCAGAGCAAGACCATCGTCAACATCTTTGGCTATGAAATTGCCATTGCTTGCCGTATCGAGAAGCCTCCGAATCTTAGGAATGACACCACGGTAGAGAGTGCTGAGGAGTGATTCTTGACTGAATCCATGGTGGGGACACTCATTAGTGTATCCCTTGAATCGCTCCCAGGCTTCACCGAAGGTCTCATTGGATTTCTGAGTGAATCCGCTTATGTCGTTCCTCAATCGGGCTGTCCTCGATGTAGAAAAGAACTTTGTCAGAAAAGCTTTTTGTAGTCTGCCCACGGGGTAATGGATCCATGGGGCAGAGTCTTTTCCCAGGCGTGTGCTTTGTTTCCCAACGAGAAGGGAAACAATCATAGCTTGAAACCGTCTTCACTTACACCGTTTATCTTTGTCATAGCGCACACACGGTCGAACTGGTCGAGATGATCCAGTGGGTCTTCCAAAGGTAGGCCGAAGAATCTGTTGTTCTGGACCATGGAAATCAGACCACTCTTTATCTCGAAATTATTATTTTGGACCGGTGGTGGCTGAATACCATGTCGGCATGTTGTCGATATCGGGGCGTCTCCCGTACCGATTTGCCCTATAGGTCTTTGAGTTGCGGCAACGCCGAGATGTCCTTAGACTCCTTGCACACCCTGTGGACCTTGGGGTCCTTGGTGACCTTGTTCTCCTTGTGCACCAGCTGCGCCCGCAGCTCCTTGAGCACCTTGTGGGTTATCCATTGTCACACGGTCTTGTGTTTCGGCTTGTTCCCGATTTCGTCTGGTTGATCGCTCAAGCAGATGTATATCGTCTATTCGGGGAACAAGATTTGTTGTGCCTTGAGAACGTTGGTTCATATACCTGTCAAAATAGATATATGCGAGTATAAGTGTTAAATACCTTGAAAAAAAAAATAAACTTGTCCTTATAACGACCTAATACCGAAATGACTAAACCATCTCCCAAATCGGCAACGATGCCAATTGATAACTTGGTTTTTTAGGCCTTTACCAATGACCCAACACTGTTAACCGAATGCAGTATATTGTATGGGGTATCAAACCATTTTGGGAGCGTTAGTGAACATAACAGTCATATTGGTGTCATAAGTCATGATTAAATCGGGTAAAGATTGAGACTTTCCTACTAAAAACGACTAAAAGACAGATCTTGTGTCACTCAAGACCATAAATAAAACTACTCTAAGGGTTTTAAATAGAAACTACATATTTAAACGATAAAAAAAGATAAGCTTTCAAAATAAAAGAAGGATCAAGATGGGTTTTATGAACTAGGTGACTCTCGGTTTCGTTTTATTACGCTAAAGCTTTTGGATCACATCAAGACTTGGTCTTTTGATGGTGATTCTTAGGTAAAGGGATCCTCAAATCGTTTAGCCCATGGCATTTGGGTCTAAACTCTTTGAATCTCTATCACCATAGACTAGCTCTCGCATAGTGGTACAATAGAAGAAACAAGCATCTACAACGTCCCTATTGAACCGTAAGACTCTTAGACAGATGGTTAGTCTTAGCCTAAGAAATCAAACTCTTGTTCATGGATCCGGCTAAGCAAGCACGTGGCGTTCGTGTCAAGCCGCCTGTGGACTTTAGGCTAGATGGCCAGACTAGACTAAGCTTTGGGAATGATAAACAAGAAAGAATCTAACTTTATGTTTTAGCTAAGCAAGAAATATAAACCCGAGAGTCCCTTGGTCCTTTCAACCCATCAAAATCCTAAAAAGACTACTCACGCGCCATTTGAGAAACCTCAAGATCCATAAGGATGAGAGGGTAACTCATAGGCTGTAAGATAGTCAAAAACAAGAAAAAGGAAGAAGCTTTAAGAAAATAACACTAAGCTATAATACTTAAAACTTCAAGATTGCATAAAAATCAAAGCTTTGAAACAAGCTTCAATGGTGAAAATACAAAGTAGTTCTCGGTTTGAAAGAGAAGACAGAAAAATAAAACTAGAAAGCGTGATGATAGGATAAGAAGTGGAGGACAAGTATTTATACATAAAAGAGGAAAAACCTAAAACGTTGGGACCACTTTCCCGAAATGGTACTATTTTGGCTTTTAGCGTTTCGGGCTTAAGTCGTGGTGAGCAAGCCGAAACGCTAACTCTTCTGAATCTTCGGGCAGGCCCCATATCGGGCAAGTGTTTCGGGATCATGTCGTGAAGGCTTGCCTTCCTTGTAACTTGAATCGGGTGCTTTCCGTTTCCTTGCTCCGATATCCGTCTTCATTCAATCCTCTTGCTGGATCTTCGTTCCGAGGTGCCTCTTTCGGGATCAAGCCGCTGTTACTTGTCGAGGTTCATCTTGCCCTTGTCCGCATCGGCTACGAGGTCGTGGTCCAAGCTCGATACTGCTCACTTGTCCTCCATCCAAGATCTCTTTCTTTGGTTTCTTCTTCGGACCATCCTAAGCACCTGGGAAAACACTTCAAACATGCAAGACAATGCAAAAACCTAACCTAATGCATCTAATCCTAACATGAGTGAAAACATGATGAAAATTAAGACTAAAGTGCAAGAATAAAGTTCTAACTATCATGAAATATGTACTAAAAACATGCAATTTACAGAGATATCAAGCATCCTCACTCACACCATTCATCTTGAACAACCCACAAACTCTATCAAAGTTGTCTAAGTGATCAAGTGGATCTGCCATAGGTAAACCATGGAACGTGTCTTGTTGAACCATGGAGATGAAAGCTGGCTTCACTTCAAAGATATTGTTGTGAACCGGTGGAGGTTGAATACCATATCTATTTTGATGAATATTTGGAGCATCTCCAGCCCCAATCGTCCTCCCTTGTCTAGGCGCATGCAAGGGGTTTCCATTGCGCCTTTGAGCTTGCTCATTTCCATTATGAGGAGGGTTTGCACGCGCCATTGGTGGAGGGTATTGATCTATTTGTTGTTCTTCCATTCTCAACCTTTCTAACCTTGCAGCCTCCCTTCTTGCAATCCTAGCAACCCTTTCCAACTGATCAATCTCTTGAAAGCCTTGGAAGTTGTTGTCTCCTTGTGATCTTAGGTGCATCCAAGGTAAACTGAAATCTAGAAAAGGAAATGGTCAATAAACACAAAAGGATTACTTAGTCTCAAACTAAACCCAAATCTTAATGATAAAACAATCCCAATATGGCAACTGCGCCAAATTGAAACAAGAGTTTTTATCTCTTGTAGCAATTCCTCAATTGCTCATATCATTGCAATACTTGAGATATCAATCCATCTTGGGAGTTTGATGCAAAAGGAATACAAAGTTTGGTCTAAGCTAAGCTAAATTCGAAATTAAGTGACAAGCAACAATTAAAAGCAAAACACAACCTAAGAGAGACTCTACAAGAACAATTATATGATTCTAAGCCTTAATTAACCCTAATCAAGCACTAAACAAGAGATTAACTAATAATCAAGATTTCAAATTAACTAAAAACGAAACCTAGGGATGGAATCATTGATTTGGGCAATCAAATGGACAACCTTAGAATCATTTAAACAACTAATCAAGCTATCTCTATGCCTAGAACACTTAATAAAGACTAATTCATGATGTGTGGTAATAATACCTTTTACTAATCACCCTAATGAACTAATGATGTTTTAGCATTGAAATGATTAGCAAGCATTAATCACAAGTCTAAATGGCATGATAAACACCCTAGGCAACTAATGTCTTAGGCTAGGAATGTAAATCCCTTATTAAGGTGGTTCAAGCATTTCATCAAACACTTGGTGGGTGTATGAAATGCTTATGATCCCAATAGCAAAAGATTAGCTATTTGGCATTAATAACTACTTAATAAGAAGAGAGATGAAAGAATCTATCCTAGATTGCAAGATTGAACCATTAGAAAACCCTAAATCTAACCCATCCCCAAGTTCCTAAAAAAACTACTCACTAATCATAGTTAAGCCCACGAAATCAAAGATAAGTGATAAGCTAAACATGATTAGAGAAATGATAATAAGAAATCTAAGAGAGATATTGCACTAAACTTAAAGATCCAAGGCAAATACAAGGTTTTCTCCAAAAGAGGATAAAAGTTTAAGCTAAGACAAGAGAGAATAAAAGTTGAGATAAAAATTAGGTCTAAAGAATATTTATAGGGGGACCCATAAAAGTGACAAGAAAGGATTCGTCTGTGTTCGGATCGGCCAAGCTCGTCGATCCAACTGGTCGATCCGAACACCTGGCTGTTTGGATCGAGGTAGCTCGTCGATCCGGTTGGTCGATCGACCCCTGCTTTCTTGGCTTCTTCTTCTTGGCGTCTTGGTTCGGATCGACCTGGCTCGTCAATCCGTGTCGTCGATCCCAACCCCTCGATGAGTGGTTCGAGCAGCTTGTCGATCCGTGTCGTCGATCTCAACCCCTGGATGAGTGGTTCGAGCAGCTCGTCGATCGGTGTCGTCAATCCCAACTCATCGATCCAGTGCGAGAAATCTTCTTCTTCATCTTCTTGGTGACTTCTTGCTCCTCCAAGTGCTATGCCATCCTTCTCCAACTCCATTTATGCCTCCATAGTATCCATATCCCCTAATCAAGAGTCCAAATGCAACAAAATATGCAAACAATATGCAAAGACACCTAGAACTCTAAATGATCAAAATGAAATACAATAATGCTTAATTAGGTTCCTATATGATAAGAAACTTACTCTAAATGGAGGGAAATATGATGCAAAATATAGACATATCACTGAAAAGAAAATGAATGAGAGGGGAATTAGGATCATTGATAGCATAAAGGGTAGATGAGAGTCTAGTCATGTATGCATCAATTGCCTTTTACCTTTAGCATGCATGAGTTCAATTGTTCTTGAGAGAAACCATTGCTTAGAGTACACACTTGAATGAGATCAACTTTATCTCTTAGCCTTGACTCTTAGCCAAATGTATTCGGTTTTAAAAGCATAACTGTGATTCACGGTTTGAGATTAAATGAATGTTAAAGGTTAGTATTCTAGGATTGTGAGTATAGACAAGACTTGATTTGAAATTTAATATGTTATGAATATGGCTAAGTCCTTTGGAGTAGAGTTTGTATGATGCATCTTAGGATTGAGAACAAGGACCATTGAATTGATTCATTTGAAAACCGCTTTTGGATTTGAGCCCCCACTTTCAATCTTCTCCTCCTAGTTTGTCTTTGATTTGCTTGAGGGCAAGCAAAAGGCAAGTTTGGGGGAGTTGATATACTTAGATATTTCATGCATTCACCATGCATTTAGGACATATTTGCATTCATATTGCATTCATACTTGGAATGATCATAGCTTTTGTCCCATTATTAGGTTCTAAGACATGTTGCATTAGCATTTGCATAAGTTCTTGCATATATGCATCATTTTCGGGTCATTTGGTGTGCATGGAGCTAGTTTGGATAGTAGGCATGGACAAGAAGAGCTAAGGAATTGATTGGAGTCAAGAAGAAACTTGAACAAAAGAAATAGAGGCCAGATCGACCAGCAGATCGACCGGCCATGGTCGATCCAGCCGAAGATCGAGCCGCATGGTCGATCCAGCCGAAGATCGACAGCATGATCGAGCTGCCCGTTCGATCCAGCCGAAGATCGACAACATAATCGAGCGTTCGGGTCGATCCAGCCTGAAGATCGACCGTGAGATCAAGCGGCCAAGTCGATCTCAAGTCCAACACAGTGTTCAGCGTTCAGATCGAGCGGCCAGGTCGTTTCAAAGTTTCACGGACAGCCCGATCGATCTGAAGACCCGCGCTTCGGCCAGCAAGGGATCGAACGATCCGCGATGGAACGATCGATCCAAAAACCAACTCCAAAGACGGATCGATCGTTCCACCACAGATCGATCAATCTCCAGTTCTACGGATAGGCCAGCGTTCGGATCGATCTTCGGATCGAACCACGAATCCACCAGCCGATCGTTCTAAAAACGAACGGCCAAGGACAGATCGATCGATCCGCAGCAGATCGATCGATCCCTCCGTCTACTTTTCATGCTTTTTAGCCACAAACCTCTATCTTGTCTTTAGTGAGGGTGACATCATTCCTGGGCCTATATAAGAAATCTTATTGTATTTTTCTTGGAGAGCCACGAAATTTTAGAGTTCTCATCTTCATCTTTAGGTCTAGCCACCATCTTTGAAGGTTTTCATGCTTTTCTTGTTTTGTAAACTTTAAGCTCTAATTTATATCAAGTACTTATCCTTAATCTCTTTTCCTGTTCTTAGCTAAGCATGTTCATCATCTCAAACACAGAGTTTAAGAGAGATTCGAACATGGTTAGTGAGTAAATCATCAAGGTTCAAGGTTTTGGTTATTAGGGAGGTTTAAGAAGTTTAACTTGGGGTTTTTTTTGTTCTTCATCTCATTCTCTTCTTGGATTTGGAGGGCTAAAAGCCTAGAGATGCTTGAGAAAGATCTCTTTGATCATAGGGATTTTTTTATCTCAAAAAGACTTAGGAAATCCCTAAAACTCAAATCCAAGAGATAAACACAAATCCAAGAGATTAGCTCACGCCTGGGAGAGCGAACCGTGACGGCTCGGCTAGAGCTTCTAATTGGTCTCTTTCCATCTCGCTTCTCGGTTTGGTAGTCTCTCGATCTTCCAAGGACAACATCGCTTCTTGTTGCTCCCACCATTGTACCTATCAACAAAAACACTCGAAAGTGTGTAAGTACAAAGAGAGATATCAAAGACAGTGTATCTCTTGCATGTGTGTTTAATCCTAAGCATCTCTATTCATGACTAGAGAGAAACTCAAGCAAACACATTCGATTTCTACACTTAGACCGAGATAAGCTTAAATCGTGAAATGCAAAGGTTTTTCTTATAATTAGGTTTTCACAAATTCAAGTATTTCACCAAATAATGCATATTTAAGGGTGAACAAAGGGATTTCCAAGGTTTGACATCTCAGATGAGTTTAGCCGTGAAACTATTCTCACAAAAAGAAATGTCAAGACCCTAGAAAATCCTACAAAAAAAACTAATTGTCTATGCAGAACTAGTTTACCAAAAATATCTCCATCTACTCTCAAACTCAAAGCAATGAATCTAAACAATTCTAAGCAATCAATCAAATGATCACGATATGCGGGTGCAAACAATCCATATCGATCAAAACTGAAAAATTACCTAGCACGATTTTCACAAAAATCTGTTGAGGAACGATGCAAAGATTCACGAATTGCAATTTAAAAGCTAAGAACAATTTGCTGGGTTAGAGAGCAATGGGGAAATGAAAGAGAGAGAGGTGCCAAAAATGGCACTTTTATAGAGAAGACAAGGGTGGAGGGATTTGACTAGGATTTCTTGGTTTGGAGAAAAGATGTTGGCTAACCCTAACCAAGCATTCTTACCTTATCCGGAAAAGTGGGCCATGAATTCGAGCGCTTTTCTCGGATTGGTCAAGGCAAAACCCCTTTTACTTGTATAACTATATCGGTTTGATCGCGATATGGCTGACTGTCTGTTTGGATATCGGCTTGACTGCCAGATATATTACCCTGGTAAAGATAGTCTGGCTCAGACTTCATTCCATATCGGCTACACATCATTGTGCCTGCTCGATATGGAATGCCCTGGGGTGTTATCAATGTATTAAACCGATTTCTCACCCTGTTGCTGTGCTAGACAACCTTCACAATGGTTTTGTTCATTTTTGTGCACAAGTGACCCCATCATATTCTCTTTTTGGTACCTGAAATCATTAAACTAGACTAGAAAAAGCATTAATATATACATGGATAAGCTTGGCGTGCCTCCCAAGAGCACTTTGTTTTGAGTCACTTAGCTTGACTTTTCTTTTTCAATGCGAAAGGGGGAAATGAACACCCGTCGATCTTGTAGGAGAATCTTTACTTTCCTTGATCACAGAGATGAAATTAGCCAGATATACATGGTAGACTCCCTCTTTGCTTGCCTTAGTGCCCTTTTCATTGGTCAAATCGGTGTCTTTAATCACCTTAAGGTAAGCAAAGGGTTTAATTTTTCCCTTGCATCTCGGTTTGTATATCATCTCACCAGCAACAGAGAACATAGGTTTGAGAGTCATACCATCCAGAAGATCAACGAGGGTTGGTCTTTGTACATAGGACTTTTTGCAAGTGATTACATCCTTGGATGCTTCTTGTGTCTCCTTGGTCTGTCCTTCAAACATGGCATTGAGACAGACACCATCAAAACTCTCTCCATCATAGCATATTACCAAGGATGGATCTTTGATTTTCTCAATCGTCCTTTTGAGATCTAGAGAGTATGCATGCTCTCTTTCGTTGGTCCTTTCCCTTTCGTGTCGAAGTGCATCACCAGGCTTCCGGTTTGATGCGGGAGCAAGGGTGCAAGACAGGGAGGATACGCAAAAAGTTGAGAAACATAATGGGCTGGCTTAGACTATGGTGTTTTGGCAGACTTCAGAAAGTACAAAGCAGACTTCAGAAAATACAAAGCAGACTTCAGGAGGAAATACACGGCAGACTTGAGAATCTTTTATAAGCAAGTCTTTAAAGCTTATAAATCCGAAGTCTTATAAAAAGCTTATAAATTCGACCAAGGAAGGGATTTTGACCAAGGGAAGGGAATGCAGCTCAAGAGTCATTCAACTCATTTAGTCTTTGGTCTTGGTCTTCCTTAGTCATTATTGCCTTGTTTTTAACGCATTTTGTCTAGTTTTCTACAAAACATTTCTTATAAGTACTCTTGTAAGTTTATGAATAAAACACACAGAGTTGTAAAGGAATTTGGAGAGTCTTTTGTGACCCCTTTGGATCTGTTTAGATCTTTACCTTTATCCTTTGATTTTGGGAGAGTCATTGGTGGTGGTTTTCGAGCGTCTTTATCATCTGGTGGTGGCGACTTTATCCAGGTGTGGTGTTAGCTTAACGGGTTTCTTTATCAGCTCCGGTGCTTCGGCTTTACGAGTTGTGGTGATCCCGATCTTCCTATCTATCCGGTTACGTTTTGTGTTGATTACTCTAGATCGGTTTTAAGGAACCTTCACAGCCCAAAATGATCATTCACTTGACGTCAAAGCTGTCCTGTTTTCTGATCTGTATTGTTCACTCCGAATCGCTTCCTGCACAACGCATCAAAGTGGTATAAGAGCAAATCCAGGTTGCTAGAGTGAAGTATTTCGTTTATCCTTTTTTTAAATCATTGAGAGGGATCTACCCAGAGGATTGACTTTTGATCAAGCCTATGCTGACCGTATTAGTAGAGAGATGGCAGATCTACGACAACAGATGCAGGAGATGGTTGTGGCTGTTAATAGATGAGATGCACAGAATCAACCTAGAATAGGAAGGGTTGAGGGAGATGAGGCGTCTATTGAAGGCAGTGGAGATTCTTCTCATGGTTCTGCATCTGATCGTGAAGAACGTGGTGGAAGGAGAAGAGACAACCGTCCACAACAGCAGTAGCATCGTCGTGAAGAAGAATTCAAAGTGGATTTTCCTGATTTTCAAGGTAATCTGAATCCAGATGACTTTCTAGATTGGTTAAGATCCATGGAGAGGGCGTTTGAGTATAATACCTATAACGATGAGAGAAGTTTAAGGTAGCTACTTTGAGGCTGAAAGGCTATGCTAGTCTTTGGTGGGATACTCTTAAGTCTAGACGTGTTAGAGAAGGCAAGACTCGAGTCAGGTCTTGGGAAAAGCTACAGAGACTTATGAAGAGGAGATTTTTACCAAAAGACTACAAGCAAGATTTGTACCTGAAGCTTACACACTTGCAGCAAGAGAAACGCATTGTTGAGGAGTATACAAGGGAGTTTGATCTGTTACAGTTGCGTTGTGATGTTCAGGAGCCTGAAGAGCTATTGTGCGTTTTGTACATGGTCTGTGTGAAGAGATAAAGAAGGATTCTCTTGATTTAGCTGCAGTTGATCAGAAGGTTCAAGATGAAGAAGAAGGGATCGTTGAACAACCTGATGATGGAGAATTGTTGTAATTCAGAGGGTATTGCATTCTGTTCCTATTGTAGAAGAAACACAGCGAGAAAACATCTTTCAAACTCGATGTACCATTAAAGGAAAAGTGTGCAATCTGGTTATTGACATTGGGAGTTGCGCTAATGTGGCGTCTAGTACACTTGTGGAGAAGCTGAGTTTGCCTACTGTGAAGCATAAGCAACCATACAAGCTGAAGTGGTTGAATGATGGCAGCAAACTGCAGGTATCTAAACAAGTTCTGATTTCGTTCTCGGTTGGGAAGAACTATCAAGATGAGGTTCTCTGTGATGTTATTCCAATGGATGCATGTCATCTATTGCTTAGGAGACCTTGGGAGTTTGATAGGAGAGCTATGCATGATGGGTATATGAACATTTATTCTTTTCATAAGGATAAGAAGCATATCACACTGGCACCATTAGTTCCTACTCTGTTGCATAAAATAGAGCAATTGAAAGAAAAGAGCTGCAGGGAAAGTCTTTTCTTGGGAGAATCACGTGTTGTGAGGAAGCTTGATGAGGGGAAAGAGGTTTTTGCACTACTGGTGCTCGAGAAGAATGACGGAGCAGGAGAAATGAGTACACATCCATTATTACTGAAGCTACTCAGAAATTACAGTGATGTGTTTCCTGATGATTTACCACCTGGATTACCTCCTATTAGAGGTATTGAGCATCAAATTGATTTCTTGCCTGGTGCATCTCTACCAAATCGTCCAGCTTATAGATCTAATCCAGAAGAAGCTAAGGAGTTGCAGAGGCAAGTAGAAGAGCGTATTGCAAGGGGTTATGTGAGAGAGAGCATGAGTCCTTGTTCTGTTCCAGCTCTATGTGGATAGCTGAGCTATAAACAAGATTACTATCAAGTATCGTTATCATATACCATGATTGGATGACATGCTGGATGAGCTTAATGGATCAAAGGTTTTTTCGAAGATTGATCTGAGGAGTGGATATCATCAAATCAGAATGAAAGAAGGGGATGAGTGGAAAACAGCATTCAAGACAAAGGGTGATTTGTTTGAGTGGCTGGTCATGCTGTTTGGCTTATCTAATGCTCCCAGTACTTTCATGAGGCTGATGAATCAGGTACTACGAAACTTTATTGGAAAGTTTGTGCTAGTTTACTTTGATGATATTCTGGTATATAGCAAGCACGAAGCAGATCATTCACATCACCTGCAAGAAGTCTTTGAAGTATTACGCAGAAACCAATTCTATGCCAAGCCTGAGAAGTGTTCATTCTTCACTTCTAGTGTTGTGTTTCTTGGATATGTTGTTTCTGAAGATGGAATTTCAGTGGATGAAAGAAAAGTGGAAGCTATGAGAAGTTGGCCAGTTACAACTACACAATCTGATGTGAGAAGCTTTCATGGTCTTGCTTCTTTTTATAGACGGATTGTACATAATTTCAGTACTATCATAGCTCCAATAACCGAGTGCTTGAAGAAGGATAAGTTTGATTGGAGTATGGCTGCACAAAAAGCTTTTGAAGTGGTGAAGCAGAAGCTGTGTGAAACACTTGTTTTGGTGCTTCCTGATTTTAATCAAGTGTTTGAAGTTGAGTGTGATGCAAGTGGCATGGGAATAGGAGCTGTTCTTGTACAGGGGCAACGTCATATTGCTTTTTTCAGTGAGAAGCTCACAGGAGCTAGAAAGAACTACTCAACTTATGATAAGGAGTTTTATGCGACTGTCAGAGCTCTTGATCATTGGGAACATTACTTGCGGCAAGGGCAGTTTGTTCTTCATTCTGATCATGAAGCCCTGAAGTACATCAACAACCATCATAAGCTCAACAGTAGACATGCTAAATGGGTGGAGTTTCTACAATCTTTCTCATTTGTGCCGAAATACAAAGCTAGAAAAATCAATGTGGTGGCTGATGCACTCTCAAAGAGGTATGTATGCCTTAATCTCTATTCTTGATTCAAGAATTATTTTGAGATGATGAAAGAACTGTATGATGGAGATCTAGACTTCACACAAGTCTATCATTAGTGCAAGGAAGGTGTTGTAAATCAGTACCAGCTGCCGGATGGGTTTCTTTTCAAAGGAAACAAGCTGTGTGTTCCTAAGAGTTCTATAAGGGAGTTATTAATTCGTGAGGCTCATGGTGGAGGTCTTTTTGGACATTTTGGGATCAATAAGACGTTGGATATGCTGCAGGAGCATTTCTTTAGGCCTAAGATGAGCAGAGACGTTCATACTATAGTGGAGAGGTGTGCAACTTGTCAAAGGATGAAAAGTCATTTCCAACCTGGACTTTACACTCCTTTGCCTGTTCCTACACAGCCTGGGATGATGTAAGTATGGATTTCATTGTGGGATTGCCTAGAACTCAGAGAGGAAAGGATTCTATCATGGTTGTGGTCGATCGGTTCAGTAAGATGGCACATTTTATTCCTTGCCACAAGACGGATGATGCAAGTCAAGTTGCTGATTTGTATTTTAAGGAGGTTGTGCGTCTTCATGGAGTGCCAAAGACCATTGTTTCAGATCGTGATTCAAAGTTTCTGAGCTATTTTTGGAAGACTTTGTGGATATTACTTGGTACTAAACTACTCTTTAGTACTTCATGTCATCCACAAACAGATGGCCAGACTGAGGTAACAAACAGAACTTTGACTATGCTTTTGAGGGGATTGATTAAGAAGAACATGAAGGAATGGGATTTGAAGTTGGCTCAGGCGGAGTTTGCTTACAACAGATCGTTGAGTTACACTACAAAACGATCACCTTTTGAGGTAGTGTATGGTCTAAATCCTCTTACTCTTATTGATCTGATTCCATTGCCTTGTGAGTTCAAAGCAAGCTATGAAGCAACAGAACGTGTTAAGACAATGAAGAAGTTGCATGAGAGTGTTCCTGCTGAGATTGAAAAGGCGAATGAGAAATACAAGAAGAAAGCTAACAAGAATCGCTGAGCTAAATCATTTGAACCAGGAGATATGGTCTGGTTGCATCTGAGTAAAGAGAGGTTTCCAAGCAGGCGCAAGTCTAAGCTCTTGCCGAGATCGGATGGTCCATTTAAGGTACTTGATAAGTTTGGTGAAAATGCTTATAAACTTGAACTTCGAGGTGACTATGGAGTTTCAGCTACTTTCAACGTGGGGGATCTTTCTCCTTACTTTGAGGATGATGAGTTGCTGGATTTGAGGACAAATCCTATCGAACCCGGAGAG
This sequence comes from Alliaria petiolata, assembly GCA_020283515.1. Lineage (NCBI taxonomy): Eukaryota > Viridiplantae > Streptophyta > Magnoliopsida > Brassicales > Brassicaceae > Alliaria > Alliaria petiolata. The sequence goes on along the minus strand of JAHZTW010000063.1, from coordinate 25,589 downwards.
ACAGATGCGGGAGCAAGGGTGCAAGACAGGGAGGATACGCAAAAAGTTGAGAATCAGAATGGGTTGGTTTACACTATGGTGTTTTGGCAGACTTCAGAAAATACAAAGTAGGCTTCAGGAGGAAATACACGGCAGACTTTAGAATCTTTTTTAAGCAAGTCTTGAAAGCTTATAAATCCGAAGTCTTATAAAAAGCTTATAAATTCGATCAAGGAAGGGATTTTGACCAAGGGAAGGGAATGCAGCTCAAGAGTCATTCAATTCATTTAGTCTTTGGTCTTGGTCTTGGTCTTCCTTAGTCATTATTGCCTTGTTTTTAACGCATTTTGTCTAGTTTTCTACAAAACATTTCTTATAAGTACTCTTGTAAGTTTATGAATAAAACACACAGAGTTGTCAAGGAATTTGGAGAGTCTTTTGTGACCCCTTTGAATATGTTTAGATCTTTACCTTTATCCTTTGATTTTGGGAGATTCATTGGTGGTAGTTTTCGAGCGTCTTTATCATCTGGTGGTGGCGACTTTATCCAGGTGTGGTGTTTGCTCAACGGGTTTCTTTATCAGCTTCGGTGCTTCGGCTTTACGAGTTGTGGTGATCCTGATCTTCCTATCTATCCGGTTATGTTTCGTGTTGATTACTCAATATCGGTTTTCAGGAACCTTCGCAGCCCAAAACGATCATTCACTTGACGTCAAAGCTGTCCTGTTTTCCGATATATATTGTTCACTCCGAATCGCTTCCTGCATAACGCATCATGGTTAGTCTCAGCTCTACCTTGCCACTCTTGCAATCAAACATGCAACCGGCTAAAGCTAGAAAAGGCCTTCCCAACAGGAGGGTTTCCTTGACATCTTGGTCCATTTCTATTACCAGGAAGTCGCTCGGGAGTATTACATTCCCAATCATGAGAAGCAAGTCTATCAGCTTCCCAATCGTCTTCCTTTCACTTCCATCGGCCATGGATAACGGTTTCTTGCAGTCAATATAGTTGTTATACTCGAGACGTTGTGCCGTGGCTAGGCTCATCACATTGATTCTTGCACCGAGATCACACAGGCAGATGTCAAATGTGATCCCTTTGAGTTTCCATGGAAGAGTGAATGATCATAGGTCTTCTAGCTTTTCGACTACCAAGGGTTCGTCCTTAAATTTCTCCTCACGAGCTGCTGCATTCCTTCCAATAGTTTCCAACACATCAGCATAGAGCTTGTCCTTCAGAGCCACGAGGAAGACTGGAACGGGTTTGGTCTCGCCGATGTTGATGAATAGATCGTCGACCGTCCTCAAGGTTTCGATCAACTCGACCTCCTTTTCTTCTATAAGACGCTTCTTATGCTTCTGAGGGCATGGCATTGGTGGTTTATAGACTCGCGGGAATGGTGCCTTTGGTGGATTCGTCACCTTTTGCTCTTCAGGGGCTGCCAAATTCAGAGAATTCCATCCCCCTCTTAGGATATCGATGTCCTCACGACCTGAGACCTTTTTGGGGAAGCAGTTTCGCCTTGATCCTGTTTTGCTTCGTCGAGAGTGGTGATCATTTGGCAATACTCCTTTGGATTCATGACGGATTTGCCATGTATGTTGCTTGGCAGGCTTGTTGATGTAATGCCTTTGTTGTTTTCAAGCGTCTTGACTCGGACGACCAATGCTTCGATCTTCTCGGATAGTCTGGTGTTTAAACCGTCGATCTTGTTATGCACTTTAGCAAAACGTTTGTGCATATCCGTCTGGATGTGGGTTTGATCTTGGAGGAGTTGCTTGAGAGTAGCTTCCAGGTCAAAACCAGCTTGAGCAGGTGGATTTCCTTGTTGTTGTTGAAAATCAGGAGGTGCAACTACTTGTTGCCGTGGCGGGTAACCACCTTGAAATTGGCTTCGTGGTACAAATCCTTGTTGGTTCATGTAAGTCACGAACTGCTTTTCTCCTCCTGCTTGTTGCTGTGGATAGGTTTGGTCTTGGGGGTTGGCAACGTTTGTGTTTCGGTAGGAGAGCTTGTTGTTTGGTTTCCACGTAGTGTAACCTCCTTAAGCGTTAATGTTGTGAACATCTTCGGTCTGTACGTCCTCCCTCTCTTGAACTTGAGTGTATTCCTTCACGAAATGGACTTCCTTTTGTTCTTGTGCAAGTAGTAACTTGTCAAGCTTCTCGTTTAGTTCCTTGATCACTTTCCGGTTTCCTTCTACCTCTTCTTTTGAGCCACGGTTGGATTTGTCGTAGTCTTCTTGGTAGGAAGAGTCACTTTGAGCTAAGTTTTCCACCAGCTCAAGACCATCTTCCACGTCTTTGGCTAGAAAGTTGACATTACTCGCCGTGTCGAGTAACATTCGGACCTTGGGAATGACACATCGGTATAGAGTACTGAAGCGTGATTCTTTGTTGAATCCATGGTGAGGGCACTGAGTTGTGTATCCCTTGAATCGTTCCCAAGCTTCGCCAAAGGTTTCATTGGTTTTTTAGGTAAAACCGCTTTCTCGTTCCTTAATTGGGCTGTCCTCGATGTGGAGAAGAACTTGGTCAAGAAAGCTTTCTTGCATTCTGCCCACCAGGTAATTGATAAACGTGGCAGAGTCTTCTCCCAAGCGTGTGCTTTGTCTCCCAACGAAAAGGGAAACAACTGCAGCTTGAAGCCATCCTCGCTTACACCTTTGATTTTCGTCATGGCGCACACACGGTCGAACTGATCGAGATGGTCGAGCGGGTCTTTCAAGGGCAGACCAAAGAATCGGTTATTCTGCACCATGGATATGAGACCACTCTTAATCTCGAAATTATTGTTCTGCACCGGTGGCGGTTGGATGCCGTGTCGGCTTGCAGTCGATATCGGTGCATCTTTGGCACCGATTTCCCTTACAACTCGTTGAGGAGCTGCGACACCAGGCTGTCCTTGAACGCCTTGGTCTCCTTGTGGACCTTGAGGTCCTTGATGGCCCTGTTGGCCTTGTGCACCGGTTGCGCTCGCAGCTCCTTGAGCACCTTGTTGATTCTCCATCGTCACACGGTTTGCAATCTCGGCTTGTTTCCTATTTCGTCTAGCTGATCGTTTGAGTAGGTGTATATCGGCGATTGGGGGAACAAGATTTGTTGTGCCGTGTGACCGTAGGTTCATGTACCTGTCAAAACAGAGAGATCATGGTAAAATTGTTAAATAACTGGAAAACAAAAACTTTTCCTTGCAACGACCAATAACTAAAATGACTAAACTTAACCTCAAACGGCAACGGCGTCAATTGATAAGTAGGTTTTTAACTTCCGTGGTCAATGACCCACCACTTATAACTATTTGCAGTATAGTGTATGGGGTATCGATCCATTTGGGAGTGTTTAGTGGACATATCGTTATATCGGTTTCACAAGTCAAGGTTAAATTGGTAAAAGGTCGAGACTTTACTACTAGAAATTACTAAAAACTGGATCTTGTGTCACTCAAGACTATAAAAATAAGAACTTTAAACTACTTGTGGAAGAAGTAATGATTTAAACGGTAAAAAGATAAGCTTTATAAATAAAAGAAGGATTATAATTGGTTTTATGAGCTAGGTGACTCTCAGATTGTTTATCAAGCTAAAGCTTTTGGATCACATCAAGACTTGGTCTTTAAATGGTGATTCTTAGGTAAAGGAATCCACAAATCGTTTAGCCCATGGCGTTTGGGTCTAAACTCTTTGAATCTCTATCACCATAGACTAGCTCCCGCTTAGCGGTACAATAGAAGAAATAAGCATGCTAAAACGTCCATATTGAACCGTAAGACTCCTAGACATATGGTCCGTCTGAGCCTAAATCAAACTCTTGTTTATGGGTTTGGCTAAGCAAGCACGTGGCGTTTGTGTCAAGCCGCCTATAGTCTTTAGACTTGATGATCAAACTAGACTAAGCATTGATAATGATAAACAAGAAAGAATCAAACTTTATGTTCTAGCTAAGCAAGAAATGTAAATCCGAGAGTCCCTTGGTCCTTTTAACCCATCAAAACCCTCAAAGAGACTACTCACGCGCAATTAGAGTAACCTCAAGATCCATAAGGATAAGAAGGTGACTCATGGCTTGCAAGATAGTCAAAAACAAAGAAAGAAAGAAGTTTTAATAAGAAATGCTATGAAACAAGACTTGGTAACTTCAATATATACTAAAAGATTCAATCTTTTGAAACAAAGCTTTAATGGTGAAAAAGCTCAGAGTTTCGGTTACAAGAAAGACAGAAAATAAATTGTGGAACGAGAGAGAGAGATAGGCGTGGGGAACAATGTGTATTTATACACAAAAGAGGAAAAACCTAAAACGTTGGGACCACTTGCCCGAAATAGGTACTCTTTTGGACTGTAGCGTATCGACTTCACGTCGTGGAAGCAAGCCGAAATGCTAACTTCTTGTGATCTTCGGGCAACTTCCATATCGGGGAAGGATTTCGGGATCTCGCCGTTGTGAAGTCCGTTGTTTGATGCCGATTTTGGGCTAATGCTGATGCTTTTCTTAGATATCCGTCATTGGTGAATCGCCTTGTTGGACCTTGATTCCGGGTTGCCTGCTTCGGGATCAAGTCGCTGCTTCTTGTCAAGGTTTGGCCATGCGCTTGCCCGTATTGGCTAAGGAGTCGTGATCCGTTCCCGACATAGCCCGTCTTCCCCTTCCTTGATCTCTCTTTGGGTTTTCTTCTTCGAGTTATCCTCCACACACTTTGATACCTAAGAAAACACTCCAAAACATGCAAGAATATGCAAAGACCTAACCTAATGCATCTAGACCTATCATGAGTGAAAATGGAAAACAAACTAAGATAAAAGTGCATGAATGGAATCCTAACTAATATGAAATGCATGCTAAAGGGATGCAATTTACATAGATATCAGCCATGCTGGTTTCTATAGGAGATTCATAATGGACTTCTCCAAGATTGCACGCCCTCTTACAAGGATCTTGTGCAAGGAGGCAGAGTTCGAATTTGATGGAGAATGCCTTGAAGCTTCCAAGACCATCAAAGAAGCACTTGTGTCCGCGCCTATAGTTCAAGCTCCGGATTGGGAGTTGCCTTTTGAAATTATCTGTGACGCAAGTGATTATGCTGTGGGCGCTGTCTTAGGCCAGAGAAGGGATAGGAAATTGCATGTCATCTAATATGCAAGTCGGACTCTTGATGATACGCAAGTCAAGTACGCAACAACCGAGAAGGAGCTCTTAGCCGTGGTCTCTGTGTTTGAAAAATTCAGGATTTACTTGGTGGGTTCTAAGGTGATTTTCTATACGGACCACACAGATTTGAGATACATATACGCCATGAAGGATACCAAACCAAGACTCTTGAGGTGGATTCTACTCTTACAAGAGTTTGATATGGAGATACAAGATAAGAAAGGTATAGAAAATGGTGTTGCCGATCATCTTTCGCGAATGAGGGTGTGTCAAGCTTTACCTCTGGATGATTGATTACCCAAGTAGCAGCTCATGATGATCTATTCCATAGTTTGTGCCAAGGACCATAGTGAAAAGCTTGAAGATGTCTCGCATCTTGAGAAGGATGAAACTCCGTGGTATGCGGACATAGTGAACTTTTTGGCTTGTGGAGAAGAACAAAATCATCTAGACCAATACCACAAGAAAAAGTTCATTAGAGATGTCTCTCATTACTTTTGGGACGAGCCTTACTTGTCCAAGAGATGCTTGGATAGCTTGTACCGGAGATGTGTCACCATTAGAAGAAGGAATGGACATACTTTATAAATAGATTTCAGGCATTGTTTAGCCACATACATTTTCATAATTTATTGTTTTTGAGACTTAGAGAGAGATTGATCCTGAGCTTTTGGGGAGACAATTCTATCTCATCTGAGCCAGATTTCGAACCCCTGTATCATTCTCTATTCTTTTTTTATGCAATTTATTTCAGCCATGATTTGTGTTTTCATCTCTATGTCTGAGTAGTTTGCTAGTTAGGTTAGGGTGATTTAGGGTTGATGATGAGTTTGTAGAATTATTATCTTGTTAGGAAAATCACTTGGATCTTCATCTTGATTTGTGCTTAACTTGATTTCTGAAATTGATCACTTAGAAATCAAACCCTAGGTTGTTTAATAGATGCGAGAGCATTATTGATAATCTGACCTAATCATAGATGAGCAAAATATCTATTCGCAAAGAGATTTGGTTTAGGTATTTTGTGAACAAATCGAACCTGAACATTAATGCTTGTCTGAATTGTTTGAACTCGCAAAGAGATTTGGTTTTCTGGAATTTAGGCATAGATAACTTCTGCAACGAGAGTTGATTAGTTTTAAATTAGCGTTTCGAGTTCTAGACGGTTCTTAATTATTTCCTGACAAAATAATATCTGCATTCTCTGATTCATCCTGATAATCATCCTTGCCTAGCGCCTTCGTCTCCTGAACTTTAATCCGAATTAATCTCATTTACCTATTTCGCCTAGCTTAGTTTACTTTCATATCTATTTGACTTAGCATAATCTGAATTTAGAAACCTTAGCGTAGCATCTACTTCCCTTGGGATTTCGATACCCCTTATACTACGATTGCTTTTGCTGTGCACTTGCAGTAGTTTTATTAGGGTAAAACCTGAGCCTTATCAAGTTTTTGGCGCCGTTGCCGGGGAAGTAATAGCTGCCTACGAAATCTAGTATTAGGATTTGACTAGGTTTTGTTTTTAATTTTTGTTACTAATTTAGTCTCTTATCTTTGGTTTCAGGTGCATGCCCAGTACCAGAAGCACCAATGAAGAGGAACTAGTCGCACTGAACCAAGAGCTTGGCCGTTTGGAACGTACAAACCGCAAATCTGCCCGAGCGTCGATCGACACAGCTAGCATCGATCGACACCCAACCTCAGCATCGATCGACACCTTGCGCAGATTACAATGGCAGAGGCTATGGTTGTGGTACGCGACGCATAAGGCAACCTATTCGACCTACAATGCAATAGAAGGAACGCCCTAGGACAGAGACTTGATGAGGCTGGCGCCATCATCATTGAACCAGCGATACAAATCGCCCCTGCAGAAGATGGACGTGGAAGAACATTAGGCGAGTACAACCGCCCAGACCAGTTCTATGCTAATAGAGCTGCGATCCGTCCACCTGCATTCCAAAGGAATGACTTTGAGCTGAAGCCTGCTTAGTTCACATTGGTGGCTCAGCATCCCTTCCATGGTCTTCTTAATGAGCATCCTATGGACCATATTGAGAGATTCGAAGATTTAACTTCAAGCATCAAGGCCAATGGAGTGACCTACGACTATCTTTTCTGCAAGCTCTTCCCTTACTCGCTTGCTGGAGATGGATCCTACTGGCTGAATCAGTTGGATCCAGGCTCACTAACCACTTGGGAAGAGACAAAGAATGCATTCTTATGCAATTTCTTTGATGACGCGAGATCAGAAGAGCTGAGGACGAAGATCACTACATTCTCCCAAGGACCCACCGAAGCATTCAAAGCTTCTTGGGTGAGATTTAAGGCGTACTAGAGGGACTGCCCACACCACGGTTTCAGCAAACCGCAGCTCCTTGGTATATTCTACCGCGAGATTGATTGGAGGTATCAGATGGCCTTAGACACAGCGAGCAATGGAAACTTCAACAACAGATACCCTGAAGACGCAATGGTGCTTATGGAGAATTTGGCCTCTTGTAACAGCACCAAGAACGCAGACTTCTAAAGAAGACAACACGCTGGAGTGAATGGAGGAAGCCAAATTGCTGAAGTAAACAGGAAGATCCACGAGAAGATCAGACGAGCTCGACGTGAAGGATTCGACTTCAGAGGCAAGTGTCGATCGACACCCAACGCGGAGTACACCAAATCAGCTCACAACAACGAAGGTTGCAGCAGAAAGGATTTACAAGCCAAAGATCCCTTTCCCTTTGATACCAAAGAAGTCCAAGAAGGAGCTACTTGACGCTAGATGCAAGGCTATCATGGATAGATTAGTGGTTGAAATTCCTTTGATGGATGCCATTAGAACTACTTCAGTGATAAAGAGATACCTGAAGTGGATGATGATCAAGAACATGGATATGGAGGAAGGAGTAATGATGATATCAGAGCAAGTTAGTGCTGTCATTCAGAACATGCTACCAGAGAAACTCTCCGATCCATGAAGCTTTGTTCTTGATTGCTCCATCTTTTCAGACAAGTTTGGGAGATCTCTATGCGACTTGGGTTCAAGTGTATACTTTATGCCTCTTTCAGTTGCTCTTAGGTTGGATATGACAGACTTCAAGGCCACAAGAATCTCCTTAGTCCTTTCTGATCGTTCTATCAGGATCCCTGAAGGTGTCTTGGAAGATGTTCCTATTAAAGTGGGAGATTGTTTGATTCCCACATACTTTGTGGTATTAGCTTATGATGAGGAACTCAAAGACCCTCTCATACTTGGTAGACCATTCTTGGCTACTGCTGGAGCCATCATCGACGTGAGGAATGGGAGGATTGCGCTGAACATTGGTGATTTGGTGATGAATTTCGACATGGAGAAGCTGATGAAGAGACCCACGATTGATGGACTGACCTTCTATGTCGATTCCCTCACCAACCTTGCTGAAGAGATTTTCCAAGAAGACCATCCTACAGACCCTTTGGAACGAGCATTGACGACTTCTACAAAGGACATTGAGCACTTGGACGAAGCAGCTGCAGGGTACACAAAAATGCTGGATGCTAGTGAGAAAGTGCTGCAACTAGTCGCACATGAGGACTTGGGTCGATCGACACCGATTAGTGTCGATCGACACCCACGCCAGTATCTTGTTGGCTCAAAGGTGATTGTTCACACTGATCATTCTGCATTGAAGTACTTGATGCAGAAGAAGGATGCAAAGCCAAGATTGCTCAGATGGATTCTACTTCTTCAAGAGTTTGACATAGAAGTTAAGTACAAGAAAGGAGTTGAGAATGGGGTAGCTTATCATCTCCCAAGGATCAGGATCGAAGATGACGTACCAATTGATGATTTTCTGCCTCAGGAGAATGTTTATCTTGTTCAGAGCCATTTCCAAGATGTGAGTTCGGAGCAGACGAGCCTAGTGTCGATCGACACCATGCAGGTGTCGATCGACACCGTGTCCGAAATTTTAAAGATTGGCAATTACCAGTGTCGATCGACACCCGACACGAGCTTCACTTCGCAGGATCTTAGATGACGTGTTTCGACAGCCAATCTTTGCCATTAATGATGTGAATCGACCATGATATGCTGACATAGTGAACTCCCTTGCTGCTGACATTGAGCCTAAACATCTCAAGAACTATGCGAAGAAGAAGTTCACAAGGGAACTCAGGAGATACTATTGGGATGAACCTCACTTATACAAGCATTGTTCAGACAATGTTTACAGAAGATCCATTGCAGAGAGTGAGGTCTGTGATGTCCTATTCCATTGTCATGGTTATGAGTATGCTGGACACTTTGCAACCTTCAAGACAGTATCCATGGTTCTTCAAGCAGGCTTTTGGGGGCCTACTATGTTCAAGGATGCGCAGCTGTTCATCACGCAATGTGATGTTTGTCAAAGGAGAGGAAAGATTAGCAAGCGACACGAGATGCCACAGAACTTCATCCTTGAAGTTGAAGTCTTTGATTGTTGGGGTATTGACTTCATGGGCCCTTTTCCTCCATCCTTTGGAATGCAATACATCTTGGTGGCTGTAGACTATGTCTCTAAGTGGGTTAAAGCAGTTGCTTCTAAGACCAATGATGCTGCTGTGGTTCTTAAGCTGTTCGAGAACATCATTTTCCCTAGATTCGGAGTGCCTAGGATTGTTATAAGTGATGGTGGTTCTCACTTCGTCAACAAGGTATTCAACAAGCTGCTGAAGACGCGTGGTGTTCAACATCGTGTGGCTACTCCGTATCACCCCCAAACGAGTGGACAAGTCGAAGTCTCCAACAGACAGATCAAGTAAATTCTGGAGAAGACAGTGGGCAAGACGAGAAAAGATTGGGCCGCGAAACTGGATGATGCACTTTGGGCCTACATGACTGCCTACAAGACGCCACTTCGGACTACACCATTCTAGCTACTCTATGGCAAAGCTTGCCATCTTCAAGTGGAATTGGAATACAAGGCGCATTGGGCTATCAAGAAGATGAACTTTGACTTGAACCCAGCTGCAGAAAGGCGCCTAGTGCAACTCAATGAGCTCGACGAACTGCGATATCACGCCTATGAAAACTCAAAGCTCTACATGGAGAGGACAAATGCATATCATGACAAAAAGATTGTCTCCCGACATTTCGAACCAAATGAACAGGTACTTCTATACAACTCTCGTTTACAATTGTTTCCTGGTAAATTGCGTTCACATTGGTCAGGTCCTTTCACCATCAAAGAGGTCAGTCCATATGGAGCAATCGTCTTGACAAACTCCAAAGGAGAGGAATTCATTGTGAATGGGTAGAGAGTGAAACACTATTGGGCTCAAGCCGAGATTCCAGACAGACACATTATGTCTCTGGATGATGCACCCACCGCCTAAACGCATGAACAGTCAAGCTATTGACGTTAAACGAGCGCTGAGTGGGACGCAACCCACTAATAGGTACTTAGTTTATTTTTTCATTTTGATTTTGGTTTTACTAATTATTTTGGCTTTTATATAAAAAAAAAAAAAAGGGAGGTTCGATCATGCTCAGTGTCGATCGACACCACCACGGGACGCATGTAAGTCTTCAAAACCCCGACTTTGTTTTTCTTTTTCTTCATAACTCTCACAACCCAAACATTAGAGCAAAAATCCCCCAAATCACCAAAACTTCAATTCTTCACCAAATTGAGTGATTCAAAGCTCTAAACCGTGCGGATTTTCACCCTCTTTCATTATCCATTATCCATTTGTTCGATCTTCCAAGGTATGTTCTTCAAATCTCCCAATTTTATTTTCGACCCTAAGGTAAAAAAATTCGATTACGACCTATTTAGCTTGATTTCTTGATGGATTGATGCTATTTTAGGTTGTTTATCATGATTTAGAGTATTACCCAACTGATTTTCATCCTTTAATTTGCAAAAATTGAAATTTTCGAAATTTTGGAGATTAATGATGCATGTTGCAAATTTTGGAGTTTTTCTTGGGTTTTATGGTTAGAACTTGGTCGATTCACTATATTGGGATTGTTAGGATTGCTAATTGATGATTGATTTGAGGATGAAATCATGAATTCTGATTCGAGTTCGAATTCCACGATTGGTGTCGATCGACACCATGTGTGTCGATCGACACCCGACCTGTATTGACGACTTGTGTTTCATTTGTCAGAGTTTGGATTGATTTTGGGTTTTCTCTTTGCTTGCAGATGCCACCACGAACCAAGAGACCACGGGAAGCTGAAGCCTCCGCCTCAGGAACTGCTAATGATGCAGCAATCCCCTCTCTTCCTCCTTGGCCAAAACGTAAGGGTGCAAGGATTCGAATTGAGCGAGATTGGGAAGACTCACCGGCTAAAGAGGTCGCAAAGGACCTATGCACTCTTCGAGGCATCGACGAAGCTTGGGACGACTATGACACGCTATTCTACAATGCGTGGCTGAAGGTCGAGATCTCACCGACTCGGTTTGCAGGCGAGAAGACGATGCGAGAGTTGGGCATCAAAGACGACATCCTACAGCTGATAACCAGAGTTGGGATGGGCACTATAGCGACGCGGCAGTATGACCTTTATCCAGACCTTGTCCGTCAGTTCATTGCCACAGCTCGGATCTACTACAGAAACGAGATAGTCCGCAATGCATTGGAAGGGACATTGACCTTCCTAATCCGCGGGATTCACTACAGGATTCCACTTCCAGAGCTTTGCGGGATCTATGGGTTCGCAGATGAGCATGCTACAGGAGTCCCTCTTCAGACGCACCTTCCGGACAACCAGGATTTCTGGTCACACTTCGGAAATGGGAGGTATGATTCTAAGACCTCCACACAGACTGACATTCGCCATCCTACCCTTCGCTACTTGGTCCGCATATTCGCCACTACACTTCTGTGTAAGCATGAGCCAGGGAAGATGCGAGTGTCTGAGTTGGTATTGCTGTATCGCGCCCTTTGGTCTGAGATTTATGAAGATTCTGACGCGCTAGAAAGCGCGAACCTTGGCGCGGTATTTGCACATCATTTGGCTTCCTTGAAGACGAAGCCTTTCAGTGGTACGAAGACCAAGCCTGAGACTGTAGGAAGTCTTTTGACTCCTATCTTCCAGCACTGCGGGATTAACACTTCTAGCTGCACCAATGATACATCGCGTGCTAGGGTTGATTTGGATTACTTGCGGAGGGCTCACTGGGTGAAGCCAGAGAGATTATGGGTTTTCAGTGACGAGAAGAGAGTACAGCGCATGGTCCAGTTACCTGACATGGACCTTACTCACATCACTGTCGATCCAGGCCGCCTTGCATTTCAGCCTAGTCCGAACAGGCTGAGGACTGCTCCCGTTCCCAGACGCAGAGGCACATCCTCCAGACCAGCTGAGGATCCCACACGCCCTTCATGTTCGAGGCGCAGCATAGCACCTTTGCCTATTGGTCCTCATCATCTTCTGGATGCTCCTGAGATCCCTATGGAGCAAGCTGCATTTTAGAGTTATGTGGTGCAGAGCTTCCAGGCCATTTGGAACGCCATTGCTACTGTTTCCAGCCGTAGTATTTTGAGTCAGTTTTTCTTTTTCTCTTGAGTCTGCATTTTGCTTCCATTTGCTTCAGTACTTTGTTTCCAACTTATTGAACTCATTGAGTTTATTGGATTACCTTGTGCTTTTTAACGGTTTGTTTGAGTTTTTCTAACAGCTAAGATGACTCTAACAACAATCTGACTTTGCAACATTCATGTTCGAGTGGCTGGACTCTGTTTACAGACAGAGTGTCGATCGACACTGATGGTGTCGATCGACACCAACATCATACACAGCAACGATCGACACCATCTGTGTCGATCGACGCCGCACGCAGAGTCAGGTAACCCGATTTTTCTCTTTGTTTTATAACAGTTTAGCACTAATTTTTTCTGTCCAAACTCATTCTTAATAACATTCGGGACAGTGTTGTTCAAGTCTGGGGGAGGTAGTTGCTAACATTGTGTTTTGTTTTGAGAGTTTGTTTTTGAGTCAAAAATTTGTTTTATTGAGTCAAAACCAGTTGGAACTTTCAGTTTTTCTAAGAACTTAACCGCAGGTTGTTAACACTTGAGGGACCATTGCTATAGTAGTTGATCGCAGGTCTTACTAAGTAGAAAGCTGCAAGTGGATCAATCTAACAGAAAGAGTCCAGGTCCCCTTATAAGAATTAGGTATGCGCAGAACTTGATTCCTCTTTCAGTCTGAACAAATAGAATAATTGCAGTGTCTCCTTGATCTTCCCTTGAAAAAAGAAAAGAAAGAAAAAGAGTGTAAGTCTGGGAATAGTGCAATGAACTTCATGAGCCTGTCTCCTCACAAGGAACAATATTAGTGAGTGCTCTTGAACCTGTCTCCTCACAAGGAACACAAGTTGAGAGTAGCACTATTTCCCAGGACTTTAAAAGAGTAAGAAGAGTCAATGAAAAGATCTTAGAACACCCTAAAAATGGGAAGCAGTTGACTAAGGGAAGAGAAAATAGGAGAGATGTATGAAAATAATCTTGTTCAGGCACTAAGGAAGGTAAAGAATCAGAAAAGTTATGTAGCATTACCACTGTTAGAGTTCGAAATTTTACCAAGGAAAGGATCTGGATTCAAACTGGGAGATTGCTAAGCTTGTGGTAAGCACATTGAACTTTCCTAAGGTTGGCTCTACTGCATGTGGATTCAAGAGTGTTAACAAGTTGTGGCGTTCTAAAGGATAGCTGGAAGTTTCTGTTTTCAAACTTCTACTTCAGTCTAAGTTTCTGTTTTGCTTGAGGGCAAACAAAAGCTAAGTCTGGGGGAGTTGATATATCATGGTTTTTACCCATTTTAGGACCATGATATAAGTGTTTTTATAGAGTCTTTTGTTATATTTCGAGTCCTATTTGAGTCTTTACAGGATGGAGAGCACTTGGAGCTAAATGGGAGAATCTGGAACTTTTTGGAGCATTTTGGAGAAGCAGCCGAAGTGATGAAGACGAAAGAGTATACTTACGCGCAAGGTGTCGATCGACACTCTCTGTGTCGATCGACACCTGACGAGACCGCCAACTTTTGCCGACTTCCATTGGAAAAAGGAAAGAGAGCAAGTTTCAAGAAATTACAAGTCTGCCCCTGGACGAAAAATCCCCTTCTATAAATAGATTTCAGGCATTGTTTAGCCACATATATTTTCATAATTTATTGTTTTTGAGACTTAGAGAGAGATTGATCCTGAGCTTTTGGGGAGACAATTTTATCTCATCTAAGCCAGATTTCGAACCCCTGTATCATTCTCTATTCTTTTTTTATGCAATTTATTTCAGCCATGATTTGTGTTTTCATCTCTATGTCTGAGTAGTTTGCAAGTTAGGTTAGGGTGATTTAGGGTTGATGATGAGTTTGTAGAATTATTATCTTGTTAGGAAAATCACTTGGATCTTCATCTTGATTTGTGCTTAACTTGATTTCTGAAACTGATCACTTAGAAATCAAACCTTAGGTTGTTTAATAGATGCGAGAGCATTATTGATAATCTGACCTAATCATAGATGAGCAAAATATCTATTCGCAAAGAGATTTGGTTTAGGTATTTTGTGAACAAATCGAACCTGAACATTAATGCTTGTCTGAATTGTTTGAACTCGCAAAGAGATTTGGTTTTCTGGAATTTAGGCATAGATAACTTCTGCAACGAGAGTTGATTAGTTTTAAATTAGCGTTTCGAGTTCTAGACGGTTCTTAATTATTTCCTGACAAAATAATATCTGCATTCTCTGATTCATCCTGATAATCATCCTTGCCTAGCGCCTTCGTCTCCTGAACTTTAATCCGAATTAATCTCATTTACCTATTTCGCCTAGCTTAGTTTACTTTCATATCTATTTGACTTAGCATAATCTGAATTTAGAAACCTTAGCGTAGCATCTACTTCCCTTGGGATTTCGATACCCCCTATACTACGATTGCTTTTGCTGTGCACTTGCAGTAGTTTTATTAGGATAAAACCTGAGCCCTATCAAAATTCCTAGATAATAGGGATGATTAGGAATGATTTGTTAGGGGATGTGTTTCAATTTTTAAAATATATAAGTTTGGGGGAAAATTTCTGGATTTTTACATGTTTGAAAAGAATTTCCCTCTATATTTAAAGATATATTTTATAATGTCCCCTAAATTTGGAAACAATATGCAAGTTTCAAATAGAGGCTTAGTGTTCTTGTTTGCCTCTATTTCTTCTAAACCGTCACTATTTTCTCATCCTCTTTGCAAGCTTTTGTTTCTCAGGTACAATGGCATCAGGGAGAAATGGATACTCACCACAAGCGGGATTGATGGGATGTACCGCTGAGGAAAAAAGAGCACGCATGAAGCTTGCGAAAAAGGACTTTGAACCTACCAAGTTTGCAAGTCAAGCCTTCTTGCAAGAGGTCGGGTTGTTCAGAACCTTTGATGAGCTACTTGCGGGCATGGAGCTCAGTTCTTTGGCAACCATGAATTGTCCTACTTACCCGAAGGTTACCTTGCATTTCTTCTCCACCATGGATTTCTCCTACCAAGATCCAAACTCGCCAACGCCATCAACAGGGCGCATGACATTCAAAGTCCGGGGACATAGCGTCAGCCTGACCGTGCAAGACATATGCAGCACCTATGGCTTCAATGAGGAGGCCTATCGGTGGATTTCCCACAGTTCGAGTCAGCAAGTGCTCTATGGGACTTGATAGGTGATGGAAACTTCAGAAGCCACATATCCAAGATCACGAGGGTGAGGAATCCTTTGCTAAAATACACGCTCCAACTCCTTGCAAACACCCTCTCGGGAAGGACCACCACCGCTACAGTGGCAGAGAATGAACTTAGCTTTCTCTTTCAAGGCGTGAAAGAGACCATGTGGGACGAGGGGTGGCTCTCGGGTAACATAGAAGATCCGGAGGATGATAACTTTGGAGAGGATGTAAACTACGGATGCATTTTAGCATCTTCACTAATGAGGTACAAGAGTTGGGCGCTAAGAGCAAGGGCATGCTCGGTCTACATAGGAGGTTTTCTCACTCCCCTGTTTGCAATAGAGGGAGTAGATCTTTTGTTCTTCGAGGCAAGCACGGAGCTGACGTACATAGACCACAACTACATGGTGCCAATGAGTTTCTTCGAACCTCCCCCTGCGCCTAACACATACGCCTACCACTTCACCAATAAGGAGAATGAGAGGAAGACCTACATCCTCCCAAACCCGAACGACGTGCTAGTAGATTGCATCGAAGGCCTTGAGTTCTTGCCCTCCGATGACGAGTGTTACATGACCATTGGAAGCACGGCTGCAATTCCCATCTCCATAGGTTCCTCCTCACCATCCACCTCCTCCTCCTCCGATCACACCTAGTCCAAGTACGACCAACACAACCTTGTAAATACCATGCATTTTTCATTTTGTTTTTGTTTTGTTGAATTTTTGTCTCCTCTTGAGCTTGTTTGACATGGAGATGTTGTCATTCAAGTTTGGGGGGAGAATGTGTGCTTTGATAAGTTTTTATTTGGATCTTATTTTACCTTTATCATCCTTGAGTCTTGCATGCATCTATTGCATAGAAAAATACAAAAAAATATCATAAAATATTTTCAAAAATCCAAAACAATTCATGTAGTTGCATTCGCATATGTAGATTTTTTTTAGGATTGAGTCTATATTTTTTATCATTAAGGATTGCATCCATATGCATTGGGAGCAATGATGAGCTTATCCTTGTAGATTGTTAACTCTTGTAATCAATTCAATGCCCTAGTTAGTAGTTCTTTGATGCTTGTGAATAAATGTGAAAGTAAGGAAGAACCATGCTTGGACCACCTCATTTGTCACTAGATTTTGGTTGAAATATGGTCTTGAAATTGATAACCAACTCTACTCATTTAAACCGAATCTTGACATTTAATTATCATGTCTTGCATTGAAAGTGAATTCAGGGATTTTTAAATATTTGAGCTTCCTTACTCACTTTGCCACCCTTTTGCTAGCTCAAGTAGTGCTCCCACCTTACCTTACCTCCTTTGAAGCCAATTGTTCTAGTGAAATTGATTGTGAGGCCTATTTTTGATTGAACTTAGCATAAAGTGTTAGGTTTGAGATGACAAGCTTAGGTTCTCATGTAGATTCTAGCCCTCGCATTTTGGGACTAGCTATAGGGTTAGGATTTTTTAGGGTTTAGCCGTGGTATTGCTTGGGGTGTTGAAAAGGAATTATATGCTTGCATTATAGCATGACGGGTTGTGGAAAGGAGTAGAAAGGAAAGGATGGTGACTAGGCTTTGTAAAAATTAGGGAAGCATAGTTTGAAATGGTGAATCTTGTGCTTAAAAGTAAAGCTCTAAGTTAAAAGTGCTAGGTAGTCTTAAGAAAAGAAAAAGAAATCAGAAGAGCCAAAAAAAGGGTCAAAGAAAAGGAAGACTACCTAGGAATAAAAAGAGCTACGTTGATAAAAAGATTACACCATTAGCTATGAGCTAAAGGTTGAAAAAGTTTCCCCTTACAGCCTTAAAAAAAGAAGTATGTTCGAAATTCATGGGTTTAGCAAGGCACAAAGAGCCTTGGGAGAAAAAGGGTAGTTGTAGAGGGTTGAGTGAGCTTTAAAAAAATGAATGAGAGGGGTTTTAAGACCGCTGATAGCATTTTTGGTAGATGAGGGTCTAATCTTGTGTGCATCACTTGTCTTTTATTTCTAGCATTATGCATAAAGTTCAATCTTCGTTAAGTGAAACCCACGTTTAATAAAGAAAACCCAAATGAATTGAGATCACTTTTATCTCAAAGTCTAGTCCCTTAGCCAAATGAATTCACTTGCTTGCATTGTCATGATTCACGGTTTTGTACTTAATGAATGTTAAAGAGTTGGTTTGATAGGGAAACTCATCTAGATTAAGGGCTTAGTGCATTTGAATGTTGAGATGGGCATGGCTAACTCTTTTGGAGTAGGATGGATTCACATGCATCCTAGAATTAATAACTAGGACATTGAGTTGATTATGTTTGTTAGCAATCATGGATATTGAGCTCCCACTTTTAAACCTCTCTCTCGGATTTGTCTATGATTTGCTTGAGGACAAGCAAAAGGCAAGTTTGGGGGAGTTGATATACTCATACATTTTGCATATTTAACATATCTTTAGAATACGTTTTCATGCATAATACATTCATAACAGGCTAGTTTGCATCATTTATCTCATTTTAGGTCCTAGAACACTTTGTATTAGCATTTGAATGGTTTCTTGCATATTTGCATCATTATCAGGTTGTTTTGAGTACATTGGAGCCATGGTGAATGTTGGGACTTGCTGAGGTTCAAAGAAAAGCTTGAGAGTACTTGGAGAAATTAGGACAAGCAAACACCCACTGAGATCGAGGAGAAGATCGAGCAAGGCAGATTGTTCTAGACGAGATCAACCACAAGATCGAGGAGCTCAGACCGTTGCAAGAAGAAGATCGAGGCTTAGATTGATCATGTCGGTCGTGCGACTGTATGGACCCAAAGATGCTACCCAGGAAGAATAGAGTCAAGATCGAGACTAAAGGTCGATCCAGATCGAAACGACCCGAAGATCAAGCAAGAGGGTCGATTGTGGAATTGGATAGACCGGAGCAAGTGAGCCCGTTCCCAGTCCAAGATCGGGCAAGAGATCGACGACTCAGCTCGATCTCTTCTTCCAGACGCGCCATCCTTATCCGGCCAGTTCACATTTTGTCCTCTTGTGAGGGGACCATTCCCTTTTGCTATATATAGCTAAAACCCTGATTTTTGGGATCATCAGATTTTTGTATGCTTTTTTGCCTTTTCCTCTTTTACCTTTTCACCATTGTTAATGTTTTTAAGCTTTCTTTAAGGTTTTGTAATCGCACTTTTTGATTTCCATAAGCAAGAACTTGTCTTTTAATCTTAATCTTCTTTTTGTTTAACGTTAATCATGTTTAGCATTTCAGATCTTATGATTATGGAATGCTTAACAATAATTAGCGAGCAGTACCTTTAAGATTTGTGGCCGAGTAGTTTAGGGAGGTTTAAGAGGTTAGATCTAGAGGTTTAGCATGTTCTTAACCTTAAACTCTTCTTGTTTGGGGGGATTAATGCCAAAGGCTCTCGATGCAGATCTTTGTGTCCATAGAGATTTATTTATCTCATGAGGACTTAGGAATCTCATAAACCCATCCAAGAAACCATCTCTTTTTAAGCCACGACGGTGGAGATTAGGAGATTAGTTAAGCCAAGTTAAGAAAGGTGCTTTCTTTCTCATCAACCGATTCTTTCCACCACACACCATGGCTTTGGAGGGAAAGGTTTGATGAAGGTTCGGAACCACTAACCGTGGAATATTCTAGATTTGTTTCTTAGGCTTAGAGTTAGCTCATAATTTGTGTAGGTTTACTTTTGGCTAAACCCAAGATCCAACCTTGAATATCCCATTATACAAACCCTCGGCCTTGAATCTCTCTTTCATATTTGATAAATCAAGAATCAATCTTTTCTCTTGTTCAAGCTTGTTGACGTTGATAAAAATCCTTTAGTACTTGCACCTTTAGTTTTAAATCTTTAAGCTTTGATATTTGGTTGCTCTATAATTTTAGAAATTGCTCAAAGTATTTCTCTATAACCTAGTTGTCTTTTAGGATTTATTTATCTTGCATAAGTAGTTTTTATAATTCCATTTTCACCCATCTAAATTCGAATATGACTTAGATTAATCTTGTTCTTGCATTCTTAATTAGTGAACTTTCCTTCCAAGTTGGATTGATAACCTCAAATACTATAATGACATGAGT
Source organism: Alliaria petiolata (assembly GCA_020283515.1). Taxonomy (NCBI): domain Eukaryota; kingdom Viridiplantae; phylum Streptophyta; class Magnoliopsida; order Brassicales; family Brassicaceae; genus Alliaria; species Alliaria petiolata. The sequence continues at coordinate 5,714 of JAHZTW010000063.1, read as the reverse complement.
AGTGTTGAGTATTGAGAAAGTGAGAGAAACTCTACTTATCAAGGTTGTTTCCATTCTCTCTTGGAGAAAAGGCACATCAATGGGAGAAGACACTTTCCAAGAGGTTCCATCACTTCATGGGATCAATGCAAGGCTCTTCTCCAACACAAGAACCGCGCGGTTGCGGAATGAGATATCTAGTTTCACCCAAAAGAACAATGAGAGCTTTTGTGAAGCATGGGAAAGGTTCAAGGGTTACACTACACAATGCCCTCATCATGTCTTCTCCGAAGAGACTCTCTTGAGTACCCTCTACCGTGGTGTTCTCCCCAGGTTTAGGATGCTCCTAGACACATGTAGCAATGAAAACCTCTTGGGAAAAGAGGTAGAAGAAGGTCTAGAGATTTTGGAGATCCTAGCCCAAAGTGATGAGAATTATGGGGAAGACTATGATAGGTCTTGAAGGAGTGATGGTACTTATGAGGACCAAAGGAGGAAGGAGATGAAATCCTTCAATGAGAAAATGGATAAGTTGCTTCAAGCCTCACAAAAACATGTTCACTTTGTGGGTGATTGTAATGAGAGCCAAGGGGTTCAACAAGAGTTGAATAAGAATTGCCAAGAAGAGGCCAACTATGTGGGTGGCCAAGGTTATCAACAAGGCTACAACAACAACTATAGGAAAAAAAATCTTTCATATAGGAGTACCAATGTGGAAAACCCCCAAGATCAAGTCTACCCTCAACAAGGACAAGGAGGTCAACAAAAACCCTTTGTCCCTAGCAAGCAACAACAAGGTTATGTTCCCAAGAACACCTAACAAGGGAACAATCAAGGAAACCAAGGGAATTTTCAGTCCAAGCAAGGTCCTCCACCGGGTTTTGCACAAGATTTGCATGTGAGGAATGTTTTAAAACAAATCCTCCAAGGTCAAGCAAGTAGTGCTATGGATGTGAGTAAGAAGATGGCCAAAATCCACAACAAGGTGGATTGTTCTTACAATGATCTAAACTCCATGTTTGACACTTTGAGCTCCAAGCTCACGCAAATGGAGAACAACAAAGGCATTGCTTCCTCATCTACACGAGCTCAAGCCTCTCTGCACGGTAAACCGGAACCCAACCCCAAGGAATATTGCAATGATATCTACTCTATTGATAAGAAAGAGTATGAGCGTGTAGTAGCTGAATTTAAGCAACTATTTGAGTGTCCCACTGATGAAACTATAGTCAATAAGGACATTGATGTTCAAGTTGGGGAGGCGGTCATTGAAAATGACCATTTGGTTCTTGCTAAACCAATGTAAGAAGAGCTTGATGAGGATGTAATCTCTACACAAGCAAGTATTATTGAAAAGGAAAAAGAAGTGGCTAAGAAGACTGAAGTTGAGGCTCATGATCTTCTTGTCTACAAGCCACCACTCCCCTTTCCCGAGCCGGTGTTGACTAAGGCACAAAAGAAGGTACTCTCAAGATTTAGAGGGAGTATGAAGAAAGTTGGTGCACCGTTGCCCAAAGTGGAGAGTTTGTCTCAAGTCAACGGTCAAATAAGGTTCATCAAAGATTTGATTGCCAACATAGAGAAGGTAGAAGAGCTAATAGAGGTTTTAGATTCACCAAGAACAGCAAGGAATGAGTCCAAGGTTGTCCCAAAGCTTGGTAATCCGGGAAATTTTTTGATTTCTTGTTCTCTTGGGGACTTAAAGATTGATGAAGCTTTGTGTGATTCTGGCTCAAGTGTCAATTTGATGTCCCTTGAAATGTTCAAGAACCTTGGGATCACTACTATGAAGAAGTATCCATCACACATCACCTTTGTTGATGCTTCCTTAAGGCAACCAATAGGCCTTGTAGAAGATTATCCATTGAGAGTTAGTGAATGTTTAGTCCCAACTGATTTCATTGTGATGGATATGGTCAAGCAGCAAGGCTACCTCTTCTTCAGGGAACAACCTTCCTCAACACAGCTGGTGCAAGTCTTGACTTCATGAACAAAAGGGTGATTCTTAAGAATGAGGATGCTAAGGTTTTCTATCCTATGAAACCTTCTGATTTGAGCCTTTGTGGGACAATCACATGTGACACTAAGGAGGCTGAAGAGGAACTACCAAATGAGCAGCTGATAGGTCTCACTTGTGTGGTGATAGAGGAGAATGAAGCCCTTGATCACAATGAGTATGATGGGCCAAGCTTTGATGCTGAGAGTCTTCTAGCAATTTTTATGGGCTCAAGATTGTGGAGCCTATAGTTGAGCCGCCAAAGAGGTCTAAGAAGAAAAGGAAGGTGATGCAAGCTGGAGCAAGCACCATGTTTGTTAAGAAAGGAGAAAGGAAGCCAATTCCACTCCTTGTTCATCCCCATGCTTAAGGGTTTAAAAAGTCAAGCATAGTGACTTTAAACAAGTGCACTATGGAAACATTTCCATGTTTATCCTTCTATATATTTGCACTTTTTAATTCAATAATATGTTTTCTAGTGTTTGTGGTGACAGGTTTGAATCGGGGAAGTTGGGCCAGGAGCAAAAGCTTGCCAAGAAATTTTTGGCGTTGTATCGAGCTGTGTATCAAGCTACCAAGCTCTATACAGCTTTTACAGGGATCTCGGAGCAGCCGTATCGGGCGTTTGTATCGATCTACTAAGCTCGATACAAACTCGGCCAGGGATTCTCAACATCCGTATTGGGCATCTGTATCGAGCTACATAACTCGATACAGTTTTAAAACCCGCGTCTGCAAGAGTATCGAGCTATGTATCGACCTACATAGCTCGATATGTTCCTTTTTCAGGTAAGTAAACGGGATTTGACCGGTTTAATTCACTCGAATTAAACATGTTTTCTCCCCTTCTTCTTTCCCAAACATGAAAACTGCCCCATTTCACACACACACTTGCGATTTTTTGCTCTCTCTCTCAATTCTCAAGCAATCTTCGTGAATTCAAGTGCCTCTTGCTCGAAATCTTGTGCTCTTATTGATTCTAAGTCTGCAAAACCAAGTTTTTCATCTTTTGCTCTAATGGTGGAAAATTTGGGGATTTTTGTATTAGGATGTTCAAATTGATTGTTTATGGCTTGGGCATTGCTTGATTATGGTTAGGGAGTAGATTTAGAGTGCTATACTAGGATTTCCATGGTTAATTTTCGAAAATTTGACACTTAGGGTTCATAGTGCGAAAATCCAAATTATTCTCTTGAACCTTGTTAGATTTTGGGCCTTTCACTTGCATTAATTTGCATTAACCATTCCTATGGGCTACCAATTGATAGCACTCGAATTTGGTCAATTTGGAATTTGGAGAAAATCCGAATATGTGGCACTTGATCTTGTTTGATGCTTGTGTAATGCCATTGTTGGTTCATCAAAATGAGTTTCTTACTCCCTCTACAAGTTTTGTTTCTCTTATAGGTACAATGGGAAGAACTAGAGGAGATTAAACAACACCAGGGGCAAGTTCTCAAGTAAGATCTTCAAAGAGCCAAGGGAAGAAGAAGTTTGTTGAGGACCAAGAGGTTGAAAGTGAGGAGGAACAGTTGGAGCTTGCGTCGAAGAAGAAGGCTACCACAAGAGCTTCAAAGGGGAAATCAAAGGCCACACAAGAAGTTCCTAAGAAGAAGCTCACACCCGCGGAACTCCTCATGGCATTCATAGGTATGCGATTCAAAGCAACGAAGTACCCGCATGAGCAGACACTCTGAGCCGTGTGAATTTTTGAGGACTTCCAAACCCTATTCTCCAACATGGATTTGGCCAAGTTCATCACCATGGCCCATCCCGCTTACAAGCTCGCGACATGTGAGTTCCTCTCCCCCCTCACCGCGCACTTCTACTATGACGGAGATGATTCACCACCGCGAGATGGTCATGGCTACATCAAGTTCAAGATCCATAGGACCATCTACACAATGTCCTTCCGCCAACTGAACGAGATTTTTGGTTTCCGAGAAGGTGAAAGGAGAACAAAGATGCTCACCATTGATGAGTGTGAGTTCAAAGGCTTGTGGGAGACAATTACGGTTGGGAAGTTCAAACCGGGAGGAAGCACGGGGACTATGATAAGACATTCGTTGTTGAGGTATGCACACAAGGCTCTTGCTCACACCTTCTATGCAAGGAATGAAACCAGGAAAGTAAGTTAAGAGGAGCTCGAGTTGTTGGATGTGGGCCTTTCCAAGTTCATCGGTTTCACACAAGAGGAGGCACAAGAGTCCGTGGAGATAGGACAGGAGTTGGTATGGTTAGCTTATTGGTTATGCAGTTACTCTTATACCAAGATTGGGTTGTCACGATGAAGGATAAGGATCCCGAGCTCAATATTGGCGGGATCATAACCCCGATTCTTGAGGCTTGCGGACATCGGCTAGGTACGGATGGCCTTGACCCCGAGTAGATGGACATCTTCTACCTTGGAAGGACTGTGTTCTGATATACTCATATATTTCGCATATTTAGCTTGCATTTAGAATAGGTTTTTCATGCATACCTCATTCATAATAGACTATTTTGCATCATTTGTACCATTTTAAGTCCTAGAACACTTTGCATTAGCATTTGCATAGTTTCTTGCATATTTGCATCTTTTTCAGGCTGTTTAGAGTACTTGGAGCTGTGATGGATGCTGAGCATTAACAAGAAGATGAAAGAAGAGCATAAGAGTTGGCAGGAATCAAAAGGAAACTTGGACAAAAGAGAAGGAGCAAAGATCGACTTCAAGATCGACCAAGACCATTCGATCCAGCTGAGATCGAGAGGCATATCGAGCAGAACTACTCGATCTAGGAATAGATCGACCGCATGATCGACCAAGATGAGCCGATCCAAAGTAGATCGACTAGCCGATCGACTGGACCACCCGAACTAAACACTGATCGAGTCAAAGATCGAGCAACTGACTCGATCCAAGACCGATCGACTGACCGATCGACCCAACCACGCGAACAATGAGGAAGCTGAGTCATAAAAGTTTTTATGCTTAAGTAAGTGGGATTATATAGGTCCCTTGTCTCTTGCCCCTTGTCTCTTGCCCCTTGTCTCTTGCCCCTTAACCCCTCTTTTAAGGCCAAGAGCCATGTTTAAAACACTATATAAGGGGTGTTTATGTGCTTGTAAAATTCATTCAGTTTTTCATCAAGTCTTTTTATTCTCTCTTATAAGTCTTCTTAGTGTTCTTGTAAGTTTTCCTTTGTTCTTGAGTTCTATAGTTCTTCTTATTTAGTTCTTTAAAAACTCTTATTTTTATTATATATATTTCGTATTTAAGTTATTCTAATGTCAAGTCTTTTTTCTTAATTCTTGTTTAATCCTCTGTTAAAATCGTTATTTTTATTAGATAGTAAGTGTTTAAATTATTCTAATGTCAGATCTTTCTTCTTAACTCTTACTTAGATTTTTGTAAAAACTCTTGTATTTTTATAGCGAGTATCTAAATAATTCTGATTTCAAACTTTTTCGTCTTAACCTCATCAATCATGTTCCTTAACTCTAAACTTATGTTTAAAAGAGGTAAGAACATGATTTGTGAGTAAACCGCCTAAGGGTTGAGGTTGGGATGATTAAGGAGGTTGGAGACTAAAATCTTGGTTTGTTTTTATCTTGTACTTCATTTTAACTCTCTTCTTGGATTTGGGGGTTTTAAGGTCTAGAGATTCTCCATGGAGATCTCTTTAATCTAGGGATTTCCTTATCCTAACAAGACTTAGGAAATCTGAAACAAGCGTTTTTACACTTGCAAGCAATTCCT
>JAHZTW010000061.1:311601-328875 GCA_020283515.1 Alliaria petiolata | reverse complement strand
TATATATATATATATATATATATATATATATATATATATTTTTCTTTTTTTTTGAATGAGAAGAAAAGAAGATGAACAGCTTTACCAACAAAGAGTGGCTCCGATACCACGTAATAGAACCATTGGATGGATTATGCTCTTTGTTGGCGTGTTGGATAGATCGGATAGATCGGATAGATTGGATAGATGGTGGATCGAATGAGACCGTCAAGAGATGCGGAAGTCTCTTGGTATTCTCCACTCCACGGAACCGAGGAAGTAACCCTTAACCACAGATCTTAGGAGGTTTGCTGCATTTGGAAGTAACACTTACCAAACTCAACGAAATGTTCAAGATGAACAAAGAGATTTCTCTCAAAAAGAAGAAGATAAAAACTTGGATATTTTATTAGAATGAAGTCTTACAAAACTTATAGAATTCGCAACACAGAAAAAGAAAAGAAAAATAAAGTTTTGTGGATTTCCTAAACATAGAAAATGAAAATAAAATACTAGAATTAAAACTAAGTAGAATAACTTTTGAACTCCAAAGTGACTCCTCATATGTGACTCTTGAAGTCGTTTTCGTCACCCACCTTTGACCACAAAATAAAGTGATTATTTTGGGCTGTCTTGGCTTGAATTAAGTTCAAAAGAGGCTAGTCTTGGTAGCTAACATCCCCAAATGAATTATGCATCTTTTCCTGTCCAGAGTTGCTTGAATTAAGCCCGATAAATGCATCTCCAAATTACCTGGCTTGGACAATCTGATTTCTAGAATGGACACGAGTTGGTCTAGAGACTCGGTCATCAGGACGGAGTTCCCTTCGTAGATTATTCCCGGAAAGTGTTGGATCAAAGCGGAACACGGCTGTGTCGGTCTGAACACGTTCGCGGCCAATGCTGGTTTCTCCACGATGAACCTCACTTGTACCGTCCATGACCTGCTCTGGTACATGCTGCTCGTCATCCTCCGAACCTTCCAAAGATGTTTGCCTTGGTGCTTTGCCACGGAATCTATCACAACATTGGCTGCAGAATCGCCATTCTGCTTTTGTCCTATGCTTGGACATTCTCTCTTCCAATGACCTTCCTTGTCACAGTGAAAACAAGTATTTTTATCTACTTTGTTATACTTGTTCTTTGATTTTCCTCTACCACCGCGACTCTTTGATCTTCCGCTCTTACTTGAGCCTTGCATCTTTCCACTTTCAGACCTCTTGCCATGGGATTCAACATACAGCCCTTCTGATGAAGCTTTTCCCTTGCAAAGGAGACCTTTTGATCTTAATTCAGCTTCTTTGGAATATGCAGACGTGACAACTTCATCCACGGTGAGTGTCTCCTTTCCTGGTCCATACTGAAGTGTGTGAGTTAACTGGTCATACGCAGGTGGTGATCTTGATAACAACTGTATTTCTTGATCTTCATTTGATATAGTCACTTTTAGACTTGCCAAATCTGCAATCAATTTTAATAAAACGTCAACATTATCTTCTATTGACTTTTCTTCTTCCATCTTGTAACAGGAAAATTGTTTCTTCAAGTAGATCCTGTTTGGATGAGACTTCTTCTGGTAATGCTTCTCTAGAGACCTCCACTGTCCCAAAGCAGTAGGCTCATGCATGATCTTCCTCAAGATCGAATCGGTGAGACATATTCCGAGTAAACTTCATACTCTTCGATCCCTTTTCAATTTTCTAGGATCAACCATCATTGCTGAGGTTTCTTCTTCTGTTTTTCCAGTATGTGTCATGATTGTGTAGTCGGCTGACACAACGTCGAGAAGCCTTGAATATCAAGTTGACCAAGTAACTTGTATTTCCACATACCAAAGTCACCTTTCCCGTCGAACTTGTCCATCTCAAACCTTCCATGAGTAGATTCCATAACTGACTTGATACGCTGACTTTCTTGCAGGTACCACAAACTATGAACCTTCTCACTGAAAAACTTAGCAACTTAGAAGCAACGAGATGTATGGATCCATAAGTTCTGGTTGTGGTGTTCCTGTGAATATCGTAATCATCGGAGAAGACGGACGTGCGAGGATTCACAGTAGGTTTCTATGTAGAAAAGATTGCATACCACCAGTTCTGGGGATGTAGGAAAAACCGAACACCGTTAACAAACTTGTGTGTTCTTTACTTTATGCACTTGCTATGCTTTCTCATAAAAAAATAGTAGATCTAGCATGAACCCAAACTTACAATTGGTATCAGAGCAAGCACTTGTATACAAATCAGGTGAGATCTTGAGGAAAGTTTGGAGATTAGAAGGGTTTGTGTTCTAATACCTAGGCAGTCGTGTTTTATGTTCGGATATGATCATCGGTTCGTGCCTTCGTGGTTGGGAATAGTAAAAGGTTGAGAAAAAGATAAGTTCATGAACACTAGTAAAGATATTTTAATTGAGAACGTGACAGAGAAGTCTGCTATGTTTATTTTGATTCAGATATAGAATAGGGTTGAGATCATGTGGATTCACACGAAGAAGATGTGTTTCTCAAAGTGGAACCCTTGTGGGCATGTTTGTGCTATAGTTTTTGGAATTTCATTGGGCCTGTTTTTATGTTGTTTCTCGGTAATTCAGATGGGTTGTGTAAAGATAGTATTCGAGAGTTCAAACCACTGAGGAGGTAGAGAAGGAGAGATGCCAAGATCCGAGACAAGTTCAAACCACTGAGGATGTTTCTCTATATTTTTCCATAACATTTTTTTTTGGAAACAGGAAAATCATGAATTTTCTGTGTGTTCTTTTGTTGTTTAGTAAATACCTAGGTCGCATGGAAACTCCGTCCGAGATCTGTTTCCCGTTTCGGAAACCGAAACTCTCGTAAACTCGTCGGGAACACGAAAAATCGCGTTTCCTAAAAATTTCAATTTGAAAACACTTTGAAAAGGCGTTTCCATTTTAAAAACACGCGTTTCCATTTTGAAAACAAGATAAAACTATTTTTTTATTTTTTGGAACAAATAAATAGTTACAAAAATAAGATTAAGTGATCAATTTAATTCTTTATAGTAAGTTAATAATTAATTTGCTAATAATTATTTTGATTTGGTAAATAAGAATAATTTTGGTATTATTGAATTTGAAAATCGTTCTCTCGATAAATTAGAATTTGAGATAGTTTTGGTTAATGGAACTAATGAAATTGATAAAGAAAAAAAATCTTTTAAATTTTTGAATTTTTACATATTTTAATTTTTATTACTTAATAATTATATACAATTATATATTAATTTTTTTATTTAAATATTCTACTTATAATATAATTTAGATGTTTAATACTTAATATATATATATATATATATATATTTTTGTTTTCAAAACGTTTTCATTTTTATATTTTTTTTAAAAGGCGTGTCCATGTACTCGTTTCCGTTTACATGCAACATAGGTAAATACAGTAATGGAATTAAATCTTTAGTGGGAAATGAAAGTTAGTTGCCCGTTAAACCCATTCCATACGCTTGTCTTCTTCCTTTAGAACTGACCAAAGAGGATTAAGGAGACTGGAAAAGTCAAAGACTTAGGTTGAAACTTTCACTTATAGATCAAACGTACTAGTCTCTCTTCAAACTAAATTAAAAGTTTGTAAATATGGATGTTTGAACAAGCATTGAAGGTTTAGCAGTCACTCAGACAAATACACGCATGGAGTGTCTTCAAGCTAAAAAAGCTTCTGTTGCTCTAATTCCCTAAATGCGTTTGTTACTACCAGCAACATAATTTCTTCTCTATTTCTACTGTCCCCATAGAATTGAGAGATTAAATCTCAACGCTAGAGGCTTAAATATATGATTTAAGCACTTATAGTCTTGATGAGCTTGTTGTATTTGATACGTTAGAGAGCGATTAAGGAAGAGCTTCAAGAGGTTTGTCCTTTAAAAATAAATATTTCGCAATATCATTCATCAGAAGTCTCCTCACGTGAAAGTTTTGGAAAAGTTTATTTATCCGAGTTGAGAACACAGGTAAGGTAAAACCTCCAAATCTCTTTATTAAACTGGAAGACAGTCTTGGGAACTTAGCAAACAGAAGTATGAACCTTTGTGGATAAGTGGAGCTGGACAATGCGACCTTGAACTCTATCAAAATTTAATTAGCTATATGAAGAAATTTATTGTAATACTTGGCAACAAACAAGCAGAGCAAGCTGCCATTGAGCGAGATCACTTATGAAACAATGTAGACAGTGTTTTGGAGACGTCAAATAAAAGTAGTAAGCATGAGAAATCCAAGATGAGAGCGATAGACATTAAAAGAAAAGAAGGTCTATAGTCTAGTGACACGACGGGTCAATCTGGAATGTAAATAGTATATTACATTACATGAGTAATATTATTGCTTCTTTCATGCTTTAATAGTCTCCAAGGAGGTTTCTTCTTTATGCGACATTCATGGAACATACTTCTGTGTAACTCGATATATCCTCTGAAAGAGTAGAAGGTTCTTGAAGAGGCACTGCAGGAATTTGAAAAACAGGCCTAGGAGGGACTTCAAGATCATTAAGACTGCCTTCCATCATCTCCACCACTCTGTTCATCGATGGACGATCTGATGGGGAAGATTGAATACACCACAAACCCACCAATGTCATCTTCCTTGATATCTCCTCTTCTTCACATGTGATGTCTTTCTCGATTAGCCTTCCATCGTCTCCCTTCTCAATATCATTATATATCCATTCTGGAAAGTACATTGAGCTTGTGTTAGATGCAGAGTTTTCTGCATATGTTTTGTTCCTTGCTCCTATCAAGTCGAGGACTAACATTCCGTAGCTGTATACATCCGACTTGTGAGAAACACTTCCATAAACTCTGGAGATCATCTCTGGTGCAATGTACCCTATCGTTCCTCTCGTGTCTAGCAGCGACATGATGCTCTCTTTCTTCTCGCACAGTTTAGCTAGTCCGAAATCAGACACTTTGGGACAAAGATTCTTATCCAACTGTATGTTCGGAGGTTTAATATCAAAATGCACGATCCTTGTTTTGCAACCATAGTGCAAGTACTCTAGACCTCGAGCAATGCCTAGCGCGATTCGATGCAGTGCCATACAATCCGTGTTCATTGATGTCTTGCTTGAGATGAACTTATCTAGGGATCCATTTTCCACAAATTCATAAAGAATTGCTCTCTTGGAACCTTCAGAGCAGAATCCAAGCAGGGAAACAATGTTGACATGAGAAGTTTTGCTCATGCTCGCAACTTCGTTGATGAAGTCTTCTCCATTACCCTTTGAGTCTTTCAAGACCTTCACCGCAACACTACGACCATCAAAAAGGGTTCCTCTATAAACAGTTCCAAATCCACCTTTTCCAACCACTTCGGCGAATGAATTTGTAATTCTCTTTACTTGCGCGTAGCTATACTGTTTCAGTGGAACAAGTGCCTTTAGATTCTTTTGTCTCATATCATCTGATGTCTTCCTTTGGCAGCTGATGACACAAAACAAGCCTCCGGCTATAAGAATAATCCCCACCAATCCAGAAGCAAACCCAATTCCTAAAGATGAAAATAAAAGCAATGTTTTAATAAGAACATTATGGTGTTTCTTATGGTATATAGTGATCAAAGAGGTTTGTTGAAAGAAAAGAAGAACATGGAGCACCTATTTTTGCTTTAAAAGGGTGTTTTAACATTTTGATGTTTCCTGCATCAATGGAATATATTGCATCAGGAAAAACCCTTGAAATTGAAGAGACTTTTTATATACAAATTGTGGTTATCGGGAACTAAAGGATGTTTCTCTAATGATTCAAATTTCAAGATTGGTGGACGGACTTCAAGGAAGGCACAAGTGGTAGTTCTTGTGGAAAATCAATAAGCAAAATCTTACCCTTGCTTCTATAGCAGACGAACCCTCTTGTGGTCTGATTATATCCACAAGCACCCCCAGAGTCTTCGCATATCAAACAATTCGAGTTAATTTGAACCTCAAAATCCTCTTTAAGAGCCGTCTTTAGATTATCTTGTGTGGGATTTTTCTGCAGGGTGTTCAGCGCCTGTAAAGATGTGGGAATAATGACGTTTTCAAAGCAAGCTGCCCTGAAGACGTTTAATAGTCCACGAAATCCAGGAAGCAAAGGGGATTAGAGGCTTCTGGTCACAAAGTATATTTTCTCATTACAATCAATCTCTCCGGCATAAGTAGAAGTAGGCGGCGGTGGAAGGATTGTGTTGCAGTCATAATAAAGTGTCAGCATCTCGGTGCTCGGAGCAAATGGAAGGACGTTTTCAATGAATGGCACATTTGAAGGACGACAGAGATTATCAATATAGTCCAATTTGCCAAGTCTTATGATACGAGATTTATTGATTGCCTCCAAAATTTTGAACTCCATGAAGGAGATGCTAAACTCTGCGGAACTTGTCTTGCATTCGAGCTTGAATTCGGGGTGACCGCATTCTTCTCTGCCAGGAATCCAGAAAGGATAAAGGAGATCACCCTGATCGCCGCAGCTAAATGGGTCACTGCAACGTCTGTGAAGCTCATCAGCTGAGAAAACACGAGATTAGTCAGAAAGAGAACACTGATTCTAAAGAACATTGATTTTAAAGAACATTTGATAGAAACAGATTGATCATTGTGTTGGAGGGATTGGTGATTATCTTAGTTTTGTAAGAGTAACTAAATGAACCTATGTTTGGTCTCGTGAAGACTTCAACGTCATGTGCGGTATATATTTACAAGAGTTGACCGGCGCAAAGGCCCTTTCCCAATCTATTTCTCTATTTTCAGTTTCTGAGAATTTTACAAGATATTGCAGAAATATGGGATGTGGTTAAGACAAAAAAAACTATAAGAAAATGCAATAAGTGAAAGAGACTAATATCAACTCGCTGGAGATGGAAGAAGTTTTCAAACTAGTTAAGCTTAACTCGTCTCAACTTCTCTCTTAAGCTTAACTCTTAAATGTGTGAAAATTTAGAAACTTACCAATTGGTGGATAAAGTGGACCGTATTTAACTCCAAATCAAAAGGTTTCGTTGAAGCCACATAATTCATGAGAGGATGAACATTCTTGACACGTGTTCTGATGGAGAGGCGGAAGCGATAAACGAAGACACGCGAGATATCCAAAGGATTCGTGTGTAGCAGGTTTGAAATAAACGTAAAAGATCTACGTTTAAATCGATAGAGGTTGGGGAATACTCTTGCTCGTGCTTATGAAAGCTCGTTATAGGTTAGGAATACTCTTCCCCGTGCTACGAAAGCTCGTTTAGCTATTAAAGCTCAAAGGTTTATTCAAAATCAAAGTTGTGTTTACAAAAGCCCTAGAATAGCTATTTATAGCTTACGTAGTGATCAATACGAATATTCTATATCCTAATAAAAAAAGATTTATAAGTATCCTAAGAGTAAAACCAAAACAATAAAGGAAATAGAGAATACTTGACGAACACATAAAATCCCATGTCGTATTCGTCGTAAAGCCTATTACACAGAAGATGCGCTGCATCAGGTCTCCACGGATTTGAAAAGATTCGTCCTGAATCTGAGTAACTCCAATTGTTCTCGAATTTTTGTTTTGGCCAACAATTTGTATCACACTCTGAAACCAAAACAACAAACAACCGCTTTCTTGATGCGAAAGTAACGTAACTCCGATACATAACTTCCGTAGATGTGAAGTTGGGCCTCAGTCGTGGGCGACAGAAAACTCTTGTTACCCGCTTAGAAACTCCACAATGCCATTCAGTTGACATGGTCGGGAAAGTCATGACCAAACCGGTTGTGAACGGAAGACAAGGAAACACCAAGCTGTAGAAACCCACGATGGCCATAAGAACGGAAACTCCTTGTTGCCCGTGAAATCAAAAACCATAAAAGAGTCAAATGGAGATACCAAATGCCAAGAAGAAAACAACAAAACAAAGATTTGTATTCCTTCATGCTCCTCTACTTCCAAGTCCATGGAAAGAACAATATAAGAGACCACACCTGTTATAGCAGGGATTCGCACCTCCTCTAAAAAACTCGTCAACAATTAAGCTCGGCCCACTTTAAAACTCTAGAAACTCTTCGGAAAAGGGAATCTTGGAGATAAAGGCAATCTTTAAGATAAAGGCAAATCTCCAGGAAAAAAAGAAAAAGATCACCGACCTAGCTTCTATATAAATAAAAGCCCAAGTCATTGAAGAAGGCACCTCAAAAATCTCTAATCAACGCCATACTTGGCTAGAAGACCTAAAGCTCTCAATATTTTTATGATCCAACTCTTTTAAACGAACTACGATTGGCTTGATCCCATCTAAAGAGTACGTAGGCAGCCTTTCTCAAGGTTCACCTGTTTCTTAATAAAAATTCCTATTAGCTCATCTTTCCGATGATCTAATTTCCATGTTATATCCAAGCTCCGATTTATGATTCTCCTAAACCCATAAACTCTTTGTTATTCTTATTAAGTGCAATTTTAGTTTCAACATTTGGCGCCGTCAGTGGGGAACGGAGAATTATCAAATCGGAAAGTCAAAAGTTCAACGAGCAAAACCCTAATTACTACTTTCATAGTGATTATAGTCGCGTTCATCGCCACTCGCTTGATGATTTCTCGATAAAGATGAAAACGAGATTCTCCAGCCTTGCAACAAATTCGATGAGGATGCAGCTATTATATTCCGGCCTCTTTCACAAAAACCACTTGTCAAGATAAGTTTTTATTGATAAACCGATCTATATTTTATAATCATCAAATCTTACTAGTATAATCATATGCCGAAGTCGAATCAGATTCTTTCTTGCTTTAATCATGTAAAACTCAGTGTCACACAAGACGTGTCAGACCATAATGGACACTACCTCCGACGTCTCGTGACAAGGACATGGAGATCAAGTTCACAGATTTTGTGAGCCCTTGCAAAAACAAAAATTTGATGACGAACTCACCAAACCCTGCTCAAGAAGTAATACAAGCTTCTACCAAGGTTCAAAACTATCAAGCTAAGAAATACGAGACCGTTAGCAAGAGAGACGAACGAGCTCTCAAATTAAAAAAAAAGGAGGAATGGCTCACGTAACGCATTCACGAGGAGACGAAGCAAATCAATTACACGACACCATCAAGATCGGAAGCCCTAGCTACTAGCTTTCTTCATCCCACTTTGAAAACAAAAATCTCACGAGTTACGAGCACACAAGCTCAGCTCTAAAAGAACAGAATGTTTGACTTTAGTCCCGATCTCCTTGCTTCTTCAAACGAGCTCAAGCTCAGAGCTACTCACCAATAAGCCAAGTTTATCTTGCATCTAAACTCACCGTCATACGGTGCTAGTTGATCTAGTCACCTCGTCACACCGAGCTCATCAACTTTAGCATGCCTGGTTTTCACACCGAGCTATGCCACGCTAACTCTCAAAACCCAGAAAAACTTTCTCGGTCGTTTAACATCATCTCTCTCTCAAGAGACAATAAGTTCGACCTAAATCAGCTCTCTCATACAGCTCTCCCTTATACGAGCTCGTGTTAGTTTAAGCAACTCGTCAACTACCTGTCTGCTTTTCAGCTCGCCGATCTTGCCGCTTCTCAGCTCGTCGATGTCACTCCCTAGCTCGTCGATCTTCCAGCTCATGAGCTCATCATCTTGCCGATCTCGTAGCTCCTCAGCTCGTCGATCTTTCACCTCGTCGATCTTCCTGCCCGTCAGCTCGCTGATCTCATACTTCGTTGACTTAAATGGGGCTTATGTCCGGTTTCATACATAAAGATTACCAAGATTCCTTATAAGATCGACTCTCATCCAGAACATCATCATCAAAATTTCACAACTCTCTAACGAAAGCTCCTTAGAGTCGGAGTTAAAGACCTATCTGGATTGAAATTAAACATCGCTGAAGCTATGATTTACGCATAATATCGAGATGGACTCTCATACCAAACATCATGGTGATAATGACGAGCTCCAAAAGCTCCTCGATAACCAATTCTTCACCATAAAGATCAGATTTCAAAAAGCGATGGTACAGATGATGTTGGTCGAATTAAAGATGGAACATCTTTAACCTCGCTACTTCTTGTTAGTATATTCTCTTTATACTCCCACCATATCGTGTCTGCCACCGTATTGTGTCTACCACTATATATTATCTAAGATATAAGCCACTCATAGTTGTTAATACTTCTTGTCACTATCACAATTGTATCGTGTATATATACACATCTCATAATATCAATAAACATCAATCAGAATCTAATTCCAAACACTCATATGGTATCAGAGCATCTGATCCTCAACTAAGATTTTTTTTTTCTTCTCAACATCTCTTCTTTCTCATCTCTCATACGATGTCAACCTCCTCTGTTTCTTCTGCATCTAGCACATCTCCAGTCTTTGATGGTGCTGATCCAAAATCACCTTTGATTTCTGTCAACATGACCAGCATCACGAAACTCTCGTCCTCCAACTACCTCACATGGAAGCTCCAAGTTTGTGCCCTTCTCAAGGCACATGAACTTCACGGTTTTCTTGAAAACACCGCTGCCGTACCTGCCGCCACTGTCACCACATGTGGATCTCAATCCACAAGTCCTCTTTTTCTTGTCTGGAAACGACAAGATAAAATGATCTATAGTGCTCTTCTTGGCACTCTGTCTCTCAGCACGCAGCCGATCGTTGCTCGTGCAACGACTTCGCATGAGATCTGGAAAATCCTAGCCAAC
Organism: Alliaria petiolata; assembly: GCA_020283515.1. NCBI lineage: Eukaryota > Viridiplantae > Streptophyta > Magnoliopsida > Brassicales > Brassicaceae > Alliaria > Alliaria petiolata. The sequence goes on along the minus strand of JAHZTW010000061.1, from coordinate 318,227 downwards.
ACCTTCGGCAAGCCATCTCGCGCTCATATCAAGCAGTTGAAAAGCCAACTGAAGCACATCTCCAAAGGTCCTCAATCAATAACAGAATACATGAGGAACGTCATGATCAAAGTAGATCAACTGGCACTTCTTGGATCTCCCTTAGAGCATGAAGATTTACTTGATGTTATCACTGAGGGTTTAGGTGATGACTTCCGCGCTGTAGTAGAAATGGTGAATGGCATAGATATACCAATCTCTGTGGAAGAACTTCACGAGAAGCTTTTAAGCCGAGAAAACTCAATCTCTGCTACAACGGAACTCTCTGGCCCCTCTGTGCCGATCACGGCGAATGCGTCTCAGTATTTTCATCCGCAACATCACTACTCCCAACAATTACCGTGGCCCCTCTCGAGGAAACTATCGTAATTCAAGACCTTATCTAGGCAAGTGTCAACTATGCGGTACACATGGACATAGTGCGAGAAAGTGCTCTCAACTAGCAATACCGTCACAGCAGCATCAACGCACTCCTACTCCATGGAACACTGCTCAACCGCCTATGGCTCCACCCCAATGGACTCCACAGGCACATTACACCTCTGTCTCACCTTCTGATGCAGGATCGTGGCTTCTGGACAGCGGTGCTTCGCACCATATTGCGAGTGATCTCAGCAATCTTTCCTTGCACACACCGTACCACGGTGGGGAAGACGTGATGATTGGCAACGGTGCTGGACTCAACATCACTCATACCGGTTCCTCTCTCTTACACTCAAATTCTCGTCCACTATCTCTTACAAATGTCTTATGTGTTCCACAAATGAAGAAGAATTTGATTTCGGTTAACAAATTATGTGCCACTAACAATGTCATGGTACAACTTTGTCCATCAACTTTTCAGGTGAAGAACCTCAGCACGGGGGCAACCCTCCTGCACGGCAAAGCCAGTGAAGGGGTTTATGAGTGGCCGACGACTCCTTTTTCTTCTGTTTCCTCTTTTCTGTGTCTCAAGTCCTCGCTTTCCACATGGCATTCACGTTTAGGCCATCCATCTTCTCAGACTCTTAAGCACATTGTTTCAAACTTTTCATTGCCTACTCTGCCTTTGTCATCCTCTTTATTTTGCAACTCTTGTGCAACTAATAAAAGTCATAAGCTTCTGTTTTCAATTACTTCTATTCATTCTACCAGTCCTCTTGAGGTTGTCTTTACCGACGTATGGACATCGCCGGTTTATTCTGTTGATGGCTTCAAATACTACATAATATTTCTCCTCAGTTTGTCTTAAATCTTTTCGGTTTTCTTTCTTTTTTTCTTTTTTCTTTTTTAAATAAGAGGGTAGAGGATGGCCTGGATTTTCAATGGAAAGAGGGAGAAGAGATCAGATTATATAGATTATATATATATATATATATATATTTTTCTTTTTTTTTTGAATGAGAAGAAAAGAAGATGAACAGCTTTACCAACAAAGAGTGGCTCCGATACCACGTAATAGAACCATTGGATGGATTATGCTCTTTGTTGGCGTGTTGGATAGATCGGATAGATCGGATAGATTGGATAGATGGTGGATCGAATGAGACCGTCAAGAGATGCGGAAGTCTCTTGGTATTCTCCACTCCACGGAACCGAGGAAGTAACCCTTAACCACAGATCTTAGGAGGTTTGCTGCATTTGGAAGTAACACTTACCAAACTCAACGAAATGTTCAAGATGAACAAAGAGATTTCTCTCAAAAAGAAGAAGATAAAAACTTGGATATTTTATTAGAATGAAGTCTTACAAAACTTATAGAATTCGCAACACAGAAAAAGAAAAGAAAAATAAAGTTTTGTGGATTTCCTAAACATAGAAAATGAAAATAAAATACTAGAATTAAAACTAAGTAGAATAACTCTTGAACTCCAAAGTGACTCCTCATATGTGACTCTTGAAGTCATTTTCGTCACCCACCTTTGACCACAAAATAAAGTGATTATTTTGGGCTGTCTTGGCTTGAATTAAGTTCAAAAGAGGCTAGTCTTGGTAGCTAACATCCCCAAATGAATTATGCATCTTTTCCTGTCCAGAGTTGCTTGAATTAAGCCCGATAAATGCATCTCCAAATTACCTGGCTTGGACAATCTGATTTCTAGAATGGACACGAGTTGGTCTAGAGACTCGGTCATCAGGACGGAGTTCCCTTCGTAGATTATTCCCGGAAAGTGTTGGATCAAAGCGGAACACGGCTGTGTCGGTCTGAACACGTTCGCGGCCAATGCTGGTTTCTCCACGATGAACCTCACTTGTACCGTCCATGACCTGCTCTGGTACATGCTGCTCGTCATCCTCCGAACCGTCCGAAGATGTTTGGCCCGGTGCTTTGCCAAGAAATCTATCAGTCGGGGTCGGGGTCGCGGCCAGGGAAAATCCGGCTGCGCCATTAAGGCTGGTCATGCGGCCAAGCCTTTTGTGGCCGCGCCACCGTCATCTCGCCGTCCGGTGGAGTTTTCTCGGCTCCTTCTACAATATTTTTGTGTATTTTCTCGTTTTTGATTTTTTTGGTTTTTCTTTTTATGGGTAAACACCGGAAACTTAGAAAAGAAAAGATTAAAAGAAAAAAATAAATAAATAAAATAAAAACACGTACCAAATGGGTTGCCTCCCATTAAGCGCTTTGTTTAAAGTCGTTTCAAGCTCGACTTTGGTTTAGGATTTATGCACTTGGGAGAGATACTTCGGGAACCGTCGTTCCTGAAGCTTCGCCTATCTTTTGTATCAGCCACTTATCTCCTTTTATATTATTTAGGAGCTTAGCATCGAGAATGATTTGTATGGTCCTCTCGAATTCTTTAGCAATCTTTTCTTCACTCGTCTCTCCTAGCGTCGGAGGGATGAGAATTTTGATTTTTGTGAACAGCTTCGGGTAAGGTCAAGTTTTCCTCGGTGTCTCTTCCTTCTTTATCTCCTTCTTCTTTTGTGCCTCTTCTTCTTTTCTTGGCACGGTTGGCAATTTCTCCCTAAATGTACCTTTGTTCGGCGTCTTTGGGTAGAACTTCTTACGGTTCACGTTTAGGGATATGACCTTGTTATTGGCTTGCTCGATGAATTCTACAACAGTAGCTAAAAACAGTCGACCTAGTATCAATGGTCTATCTTCTTTGTATCCAACGTCGATCACGTAAAACTCTACCGGGACAATCTTGTCTTCGACAAGGAGTTGCATATTGTGGATGACTCTTTCAGTTCTTCTTTGCGATGAATCTCCAAAGATAAGATGCAATGTAGATGGAGCATAAGTAGTGATGCCTAACTTTTCGGCGAAACACGTCGTCATGACGTTAACGTTAGCTCCAAAATCACATAAACAATTGTCAAACTTGATTCCCGTGATGGTACAAGGAAATGTGAATGGTCTGGGATCTCCTAGCTTCACTATTCTTTCAAGCGTGTGATGATTGGGTGCCTCAAAGGGAGGATTTCCAGCTGCTTCCGATCTTCTATTGTTGGTTTGAAAGGGTGGAATGAAAATCGAACCTTCTTTCTTAAAAGTCTCGCACCCCGCACCTTTTTTGGGTGTAGTCAAGATTGTATTGCAAAATCCTTTCGGATTATCTTCTACCTTTCCAGGTAAGGCTCCTACTTGTCTTTTCACGGCTTCCGCGGTTTGAGCAACTTGCATATCCAACTTCTTGACATGGGAAGACAAAGATTCGAATTTCCCATTCAAGTCATTGTGCATACAATCGACTTTGATGTTGAGGTCTTTAATTGATTTTTGTTGAGAGGCAAGGAGTTGCTGCATCAAACCTTCAAGCTTGTCTTCACGTGATGGATAGGGCGCGTTGGTTATAGCTTGAGATTCTCCTTGTTGATTTTTGAAAGGCGCGGATTGAGCGTTGAAAGGTGGTCTCGATTATAAGTTTCCTCCGTAGTTGACGTTTTGAAACTTGTGTTGGAAGGATCTACCTTGAGGTGGGTAGACTTGATCTCATGGGTTCTCCACGTTTGGGTTTCGGTAGGAGAGATTATTGTTGTTTCAGAAGCTGTTGTTGAATCCGTTGTTGAAGTTCCGGTTCGAATATGAATTTTGACCTCCGATAAAATTCACTTCTTGAGAGTATGGATTCTCGCCTTCATTGCCTTGGTGAAAGTCTTCTTCAATACATTCAATGCGCGTTGTTGGCCTTTGAGAAGTTGGCTCATCATGTTCCTTAGCTCGGAAATTTTCTTAGAATCGGAGTCTCGGGTTCGCGAACTTCTATCGTAATCCGGACAGTTGTTGCTATTGCTATTAGCAAGAATCTCGATAAGTGATCGTCCTTGACACTCCGTCTTTGTGTTGAAATGTCCATTGATGGTTGTATCAAGTGAGAGTTGGTACTTGGCTTGCAAACCACGATAAAACGTGTTAAGCAAACTAGCACCGGAGAAGCCATGGTGTGGACAATCGCGTTCATACTCCTTGAAACGCTCCCATGCTTCAAAGAATGACTCGACGGGACCTTGTTGAAAACCTTGTATCATGTTTCTCATCAAGTTTGATCTCGATTTCGTGTAAAAGTGATTAATAAAGGCAGATTTGCAATCTCTCCAAGTAGTGATTGATCCGGATGGCAAAGTCTTCAACCATCTATGAGCTTTATCACTCAAAGAGAAAGGAAAGAGCTTACACTTCAAGTAGTCCGCCGGGATTTGATTTGTTTTTGTTGTGCTACAAATCTCTTCAAACAACTCGATGTGGTCCATCGGGTGCTAGGTAGATGTGCCGTGAAACCGATTTTGTTTCACCAAAGAGATGATTTGCAGCTTGATTTTGAACTCCTTCTCGTGAGGAACGTTAACTCGGATCGCGGCTCGGTTTTGAAAGTTTTGGTGAGGAGTGTCGTGGTCGGCTATGGTGCGGTTTCGCACTTTCTCCCTCGGTTGTGGTGATGGTGCTACAGGTTGGTTCATCGGATTGGCAACATTTGCGTCACCTCCTACTAGCGGTTCTTGCCCTCCTTACGACAAGTGGTTGTCTTCTTCTCCGTTCGTTTCAATGACGGGATTCTGGTTGATGGGGTTTCCATCTCCATTGAGTTGTTGCTCTTCTCTATCTATCGTGGTCCTTGTTTGTTGTTGTTGCGAAGAGGTTCTTCGCTGTTGCGTTGAGCTTCAAAAGGGGCTTTGTTTTCGGCCATACTTAGTTGTCTTTTTATCCTTCATATTTCTTTTTCTTGGCAGTCGATCTCGATGTGGCGAGGCAAGACGTTGGAGGCGTTTCTCCTAGTGGTCATGCAACTAAAAAAGCTTGAATACTAACGCGGTCTAGAGAGTTGTCTAAAAACAAAAAAAATCGCAACAGGAAACAGTTCCTGCAACGGCGCCAAAAACTTGATATGGGTGGGGTTATTACTCAAGTTTTATCCCTAAAAGAAAACGGCAAGTGCACAGCAATCACGGTAGTATATTAGGGGATTGAATCCACATAGACTGTTGTTTTGCGAATGTCCTAGAATTCTAGTTTCTCTAAACCAAAATAAAAGGTGGAGGTTTGTGGTTTGCAAATGAGAAAAGCGGGAATAAAACGATTGTAAATCAATGAATAAAAGGCGTTGGGCTAAAGAGAATTCTCCGCGGATCACGGATCGGATCAAACAAGTGATAGACTAGATTCAAAAGAGACTATGTCGACTTGATTCTTTAAACTGAAACGATACAATATGATTACCCTATGTTACTAGATCTAATCAACGATGCCTACCTTATCTACAAATTTGAGCCGTTGAATGATTGTGGAAGGTCTCCACCTGATTTGATACTTCTGGCGTTTAGAAATTGTCCAAAATTCTGTTTTACTCTAAAAAGCTCCAAAACTCGTCTTTTTTGCCCGAAACACCTAAAATGACTTTTGAAAGTGGGAAAACATCAAAATCACTTGAAAACCTTTGAAAATCGTATTAAAATATCTGAAATGGATATTGAAATTAGGCTTGGGCATCGGAACCAGAACCGACAGACTCGAACCAAACCAATCCCAAAAACCCGGTTCGGTTTGGTTTCGGTTCTCGGCCAAAAACCGAATGGATTTTGAGAAAATGTGATTCGGTTCATGGTTCGGTTCGGCTAAAACTCGAAAACCGATCGGATAACTGAGCAACCCAAAACCAAACCACGAAATTAAAAAAAAAAAACCTAATTTTCTTAATTTTCTTCCTTCTTCAACTCGAAACCAAACCTGATTTTATTCTTCTCCTTCGAATCTTCTCCTTCTCCTTCTCTTCCTCCTTCTTTGAATCTCCTTCTTTTCCTTCTTCTCCTTCCCTTTTTCTTTCTCTGAATCTCCTTCTTTTCTTACTCTTCTTCTTCTTCTCAGATCAGAGCCAGGCGGAGCAACATAATCTCTTCTCCGATCTCTACGATTTCTCCACTTCTCCGATCTCTACGATTTCTCCACTTTTTCTTCCTTCTTCAACCCAAAACCAAACCTAATTTTCTTCCTTCTTCAAGTTTCTTTCTTCTTCGATTCTTCTCCTTCGAATCTTCTCCTCCTCCTTCGATTATTCTCCTTCTCCTTCTTCTCCTTCTCTTCCTCCTTTGAATGTCCTTCTTTTCCTTCTTCTCTCTCGAATCTCCTTCTTCTCTTTTGGTTTTATTTTGTTTTTTAATTTTTTTTTTTT
>JAHZTW010000061.1:215336-265790 GCA_020283515.1 Alliaria petiolata | reverse complement strand
GGATAGATTGGATAGATGGTGGATCGAATGAGACCGTCAAGAGATGCGGAAGTCTCTTGGTATTCTCCACTCCACGGAACCGAGGAAGTAACCCTTAACCACAGATCTTAGGAGGTTTGCTGCATTTGGAAGTAACACTTACCAAACTCAACGAAATGTTCAAGATGAACAAAGAGATTTCTCTCAAAAAGAAGAAGATAAAAACTTGGATATTTTATTAGAATGAAGTCTTACAAAACTTATAGAATTCGCAACACAGAAAAAGAAAAGAAAAATAAAGTTTTGTGGATTTCCTAAACATAGAAAATGAAAATAAAATACTAGAATTAAAACTAAGTAGAATAACTTTTGAACTCCAAAGTGACTCCTCATATGTGACTCTTGAAGTCGTTTTCGTCACCCACCTTTGACCACAAAATAAAGTGATTATTTTGGGCTGTCTTGGCTTGAATTAAGTTCAAAAGAGGCTAGTCTTGGTAGCTAACATCCCCAAATGAATTATGCATCTTTTCCTGTCCAGAGTTGCTTGAATTAAGCCCGATAAATGCATCTCCAAATTACCTGGCTTGGACAATCTGATTTCTAGAATGGACACGAGTTGGTCTAGAGACTCGGTCATCAGGACGGAGTTCCCTTCGTAGATTATTCCCGGAAAGTGTTGGATCAAAGCGGAACACGGCTGTGTCGGTCTGAACACGTTCGCGGCCAATGCTGGTTTCTCCACGATGAACCTCACTTGTACCGTCCATGACCTGCTCTGGTACATGCTGCTCGTCATCCTCCGAACCTTCCAAAGATGTTTGCCTTGGTGCTTTGCCACGGAATCTATCACAACATTGGCTGCAGAATCGCCATTCTGCTTTTGTCCTATGCTTGGACATTCTCTCTTCCAATGACCTTCCTTGTCACAGTGAAAACAAGTATTTTTATCTACTTTGTTATACTTGTTCTTTGATTTTCCTCTACCACCGCGACTCTTTGATCTTCCGCTCTTACTTGAGCCTTGCATCTTTCCACTTTCAGACCTCTTGCCATGGGATTCAACATACAGCCCTTCTGATGAAGCTTTTCCCTTGCAAAGGAGACCTTTTGATCTTAATTCAGCTTCTTTGGAATATGCAGACGTGACAACTTCATCCACGGTGAGTGTCTCCTTTCCTGGTCCATACTGAAGTGTGTGAGTTAACTGGTCATACGCAGGTGGTGATCTTGATAACAACTGTATTTCTTGATCTTCATTTGATATAGTCACTTTTAGACTTGCCAAATCTGCAATCAATTTTAATAAAACGTCAACATTATCTTCTATTGACTTTTCTTCTTCCATCTTGTAACAGGAAAATTGTTTCTTCAAGTAGATCCTGTTTGGATGAGACTTCTTCTGGTAATGCTTCTCTAGAGACCTCCACTGTCCCAAAGCAGTAGGCTCATGCATGATCTTCCTCAAGATCGAATCGGTGAGACATATTCCGAGTAAACTTCATACTCTTCGATCCCTTTTCAATTTTCTAGGATCAACCATCATTGCTGAGGTTTCTTCTTCTGTTTTTCCAGTATGTGTCATGATTGTGTAGTCGGCTGACACAACGTCGAGAAGCCTTGAATATCAAGTTGACCAAGTAACTTGTATTTCCACATACCAAAGTCACCTTTCCCGTCGAACTTGTCCATCTCAAACCTTCCATGAGTAGATTCCATAACTGACTTGATACGCTGACTTTCTTGCAGGTACCACAAACTATGAACCTTCTCACTGAAAAACTTAGCAACTTAGAAGCAACGAGATGTATGGATCCATAAGTTCTGGTTGTGGTGTTCCTGTGAATATCGTAATCATCGGAGAAGACGGACGTGCGAGGATTCACAGTAGGTTTCTATGTAGAAAAGATTGCATACCACCAGTTCTGGGGATGTAGGAAAAACCGAACACCGTTAACAAACTTGTGTGTTCTTTACTTTATGCACTTGCTATGCTTTCTCATCAAAAAATAGTAGATCTAGCATGAACCCAAACTTACAATTGGTATCAGAGCAAGCACTTGTATACAAATCAGGTGAGATCTTGAGGAAAGTTTGGAGATTAGAAGGGTTTGTGTTCTAATACCTAGGCAGTCGTGTTTTATGTTCGGATATGATCATCGGTTCGTGCCTTCGTGGTTGGGAATAGTAAAAGGTTGAGAAAAAGATAAGTTCATGAACACTAGTAAAGATATTTTAATTGAGAACGTGACAGAGAAGTCTGCTATGTTTATTTTGATTCAGATATAGAATAGGGTTGAGATCATGTGGATTCACACGAAGAAGATGTGTTTCTCAAAGTGGAACCCTTGTGGGCATGTTTGTGCTATAGTTTTTGGAATTTCATTGGGCCTGTTTTTATGTTGTTTCTCGGTAATTCAGATGGGTTGTGTAAAGATAGTATTCGAGAGTTCAAACCACTGAGGAGGTAGAGAAGGAGAGATGCCAAGATCCGAGACAAGTTCAAACCACTGAGGATGTTTCTCTATATTTTTCCATAACATTTTTTTTTGGAAACAGGAAAATCATGAATTTTCTGTGTGTTCTTTTGTTGTTTAGTAAATACCTAGGTCGCATGGAAACTCCGTCCGAGATCTGTTTCCCGTTTCGGAAACCGAAACTCTCGTAAACTCGTCGGGAACACGAAAAATCGCGTTTCCTAAAAATTTCAATTTGAAAACACTTTGAAAAGGCGTTTCCATTTTAAAAACACGCGTTTCCATTTTGAAAACAAGATAAAACTATTTTTTTATTTTTTGGAACAAATAAATAGTTACAAAAATAAGATTAAGTGATCAATTTAATTCTTTATAGTAAGTTAATAATTAATTTGCTAATAATTATTTTGATTTGGTAAATAAGAATAATTTTGGTATTATTGAATTTGAAAATCGTTCTCTCGATAAATTAGAATTTGAGATAGTTTTGGTTAATGGAACTAATGAAATTGATAAAGAAAAAAAATCTTTTAAATTTTTGAATTTTTACATATTTTAATTTTTATTACTTAATAATTATATACAATTATATATTAATTTTTTTTATTTAAATATTCTACTTATAATATAATTTAGATGTTTAATACTTAATATATATATATATATATATATATTTTTGTTTTCAAAACGTTTTCATTTTTATATTTTTTTTAAAAGGCGTGTCCATGTACTCGTTTCCGTTTACATGCAACATAGGTAAATACAGTAATGGAATTAAATCTTTAGTGGGAAATGAAAGTTAGTTGCCCGTTAAACCCATTCCATACGCTTGTCTTCTTCCTTTAGAACTGACCAAAGAGGATTAAGGAGACTGGAAAAGTCAAAGACTTAGGTTGAAACTTTCACTTATAGATCAAACGTACTAGTCTCTCTTCAAACTAAATTAAAAGTTTGTAAATATGGATGTTTGAACAAGCATTGAAGGTTTAGCAGTCACTCAGACAAATACACGCATGGAGTGTCTTCAAGCTAAAAAAGCTTCTGTTGCTCTAATTCCCTAAATGCGTTTGTTACTACCAGCAACATAATTTCTTCTCTATTTCTACTGTCCCCATAGAATTGAGAGATTAAATCTCAACGCTAGAGGCTTAAATATATGATTTAAGCACTTATAGTCTTGATGAGCTTGTTGTATTTGATACGTTAGAGAGCGATTAAGGAAGAGCTTCAAGAGGTTTGTCCTTTAAAAATAAATATTTCGCAATATCATTCATCAGAAGTCTCCTCACGTGAAAGTTTTGGAAAAGTTTATTTATCCGAGTTGAGAACACAGGTAAGGTAAAACCTCCAAATCTCTTTATTAAACTGGAAGACAGTCTTGGGAACTTAGCAAACAGAAGTATGAACCTTTGTGGATAAGTGGAGCTGGACAATGCGACCTTGAACTCTATCAAAATTTAATTAGCTATATGAAGAAATTTATTGTAATACTTGGCAACAAACAAGCAGAGCAAGCTGCCATTGAGCGAGATCACTTATGAAACAATGTAGACAGTGTTTTGGAGACGTCAAATAAAAGTAGTAAGCATGAGAAATCCAAGATGAGAGCGATAGACATTAAAAGAAAAGAAGGTCTATAGTCTAGTGACACGACGGGTCAATCTGGAATGTAAATAGTATATTACATTACATGAGTAATATTATTGCTTCTTTCATGCTTTAATAGTCTCCAAGGAGGTTTCTTCTTTATGCGACATTCATGGAACATACTTCTGTGTAACTCGATATATCCTCTGAAAGAGTAGAAGGTTCTTGAAGAGGCACTGCAGGAATTTGAAAAACAGGCCTAGGAGGGACTTCAAGATCATTAAGACTGCCTTCCATCATCTCCACCACTCTGTTCATCGATGGACGATCTGATGGGGAAGATTGAATACACCACAAACCCACCAATGTCATCTTCCTTGATATCTCCTCTTCTTCACATGTGATGTCTTTCTCGATTAGCCTTCCATCGTCTCCCTTCTCAATATCATTATATATCCATTCTGGAAAGTACATTGAGCTTGTGTTAGATGCAGAGTTTTCTGCATATGTTTTGTTCCTTGCTCCTATCAAGTCGAGGACTAACATTCCGTAGCTGTATACATCCGACTTGTGAGAAACACTTCCATAAACTCTGGAGATCATCTCTGGTGCAATGTACCCTATCGTTCCTCTCGTGTCTAGCAGCGACATGATGCTCTCTTTCTTCTCGCACAGTTTAGCTAGTCCGAAATCAGACACTTTGGGACAAAGATTCTTATCCAACTGTATGTTCGGAGGTTTAATATCAAAATGCACGATCCTTGTTTTGCAACCATAGTGCAAGTACTCTAGACCTCGAGCAATGCCTAGCGCGATTCGATGCAGTGCCATACAATCCGTGTTCATTGATGTCTTGCTTGAGATGAACTTATCTAGGGATCCATTTTCCACAAATTCATAAAGAATTGCTCTCTTGGAACCTTCAGAGCAGAATCCAAGCAGGGAAACAATGTTGACATGAGAAGTTTTGCTCATGCTCGCAACTTCGTTGATGAAGTCTTCTCCATTACCCTTTGAGTCTTTCAAGACCTTCACCGCAACACTACGACCATCAAAAAGGGTTCCTCTATAAACAGTTCCAAATCCACCTTTTCCAACCACTTCGGCGAATGAATTTGTAATTCTCTTTACTTGCGCGTAGCTATACTGTTTCAGTGGAACAAGTGCCTTTAGATTCTTTTGTCTCATATCATCTGATGTCTTCCTTTGGCAGCTGATGACACAAAACAAGCCTCCGGCTATAAGAATAATCCCCACCAATCCAGAAGCAAACCCAATTCCTAAAGATGAAAATAAAAGCAATGTTTTAATAAGAACATTATGGTGTTTCTTATGGTATATAGTGATCAAAGAGGTTTGTTGAAAGAAAAGAAGAACATGGAGCACCTATTTTTGCTTTAAAAGGGTGTTTTAACATTTTGATGTTTCCTGCATCAATGGAATATATTGCATCAGGAAAAACCCTTGAAATTGAAGAGACTTTTTATATACAAATTGTGGTTATCGGGAACTAAAGGATGTTTCTCTAATGATTCAAATTTCAAGATTGGTGGACGGACTTCAAGGAAGGCACAAGTGGTAGTTCTTGTGGAAAATCAATAAGCAAAATCTTACCCTTGCTTCTATAGCAGACGAACCCTCTTGTGGTCTGATTATATCCACAAGCACCCCCAGAGTCTTCGCATATCAAACAATTCGAGTTAATTTGAACCTCAAAATCCTCTTTAAGAGCCGTCTTTAGATTATCTTGTGTGGGATTTTTCTGCAGGGTGTTCAGCGCCTGTAAAGATGTGGGAATAATGACGTTTTCAAAGCAAGCTGCCCTGAAGACGTTTAATAGTCCACGAAATCCAGGAAGCAAAGGGGATTAGAGGCTTCTGGTCACAAAGTATATTTTCTCATTACAATCAATCTCTCCGGCATAAGTAGAAGTAGGCGGCGGTGGAAGGATTGTGTTGCAGTCATAATAAAGTGTCAGCATCTCGGTGCTCGGAGCAAATGGAAGGACGTTTTCAATGAATGGCACATTTGAAGGACGACAGAGATTATCAATATAGTCCAATTTGCCAAGTCTTATGATACGAGATTTATTGATTGCCTCCAAAATTTTGAACTCCATGAAGGAGATGCTAAACTCTGCGGAACTTGTCTTGCATTCGAGCTTGAATTCGGGGTGACCGCATTCTTCTCTGCCAGGAATCCAGAAAGGATAAAGGAGATCACCCTGATCGCCGCAGCTAAATGGGTCACTGCAACGTCTGTGAAGCTCATCAGCTGAGAAAACACGAGATTAGTCAGAAAGAGAACACTGATTCTAAAGAACATTGATTTTAAAGAACATTTGATAGAAACAGATTGATCATTGTGTTGGAGGGATTGGTGATTATCTTAGTTTTGTAAGAGTAACTAAATGAACCTATGTTTGGTCTCGTGAAGACTTCAACGTCATGTGCGGTATATATTTACAAGAGTTGACCGGCGCAAAGGCCCTTTCCCAATCTATTTCTCTATTTTCAGTTTCTGAGAATTTTACAAGATATTGCAGAAATATGGGATGTGGTTAAGACAAAAAAAACTATAAGAAAATGCAATAAGTGAAAGAGACTAATATCAACTCGCTGGAGATGGAAGAAGTTTTCAAACTAGTTAAGCTTAACTCGTCTCAACTTCTCTCTTAAGCTTAACTCTTAAATGTGTGAAAATTTAGAAACTTACCAATTGGTGGATAAAGTGGACCGTATTTAACTCCAAATCAAAAGGTTTCGTTGAAGCCACATAATTCATGAGAGGATGAACATTCTTGACACGTGTTCTGATGGAGAGGCGGAAGCGATAAACGAAGACACGCGAGATATCCAAAGGATTCGTGTGTAGCAGGTTTGAAATAAACGTAAAAGATCTACGTTTAAATCGATAGAGGTTGGGGAATACTCTTGCTCGTGCTTATGAAAGCTCGTTATAGGTTAGGAATACTCTTCCCCGTGCTACGAAAGCTCGTTTAGCTATTAAAGCTCAAAGGTTTATTCAAAATCAAAGTTGTGTTTACAAAAGCCCTAGAATAGCTATTTATAGCTTACGTAGTGATCAATACGAATATTCTATATCCTAATAAAAAAAGATTTATAAGTATCCTAAGAGTAAAACCAAAACAATAAAGGAAATAGAGAATACTTGACGAACACATAAAATCCCATGTCGTATTCGTCGTAAAGCCTATTACACAGAAGATGCGCTGCATCAGGTCTCCACGGATTTGAAAAGATTCGTCCTGAATCTGAGTAACTCCAATTGTTCTCGAATTTTTGTTTTGGCCAACAATTTGTATCACACTCTGAAACCAAAACAACAAACAACCGCTTTCTTGATGCGAAAGTAACGTAACTCCGATACATAACTTCCGTAGATGTGAAGTTGGGCCTCAGTCGTGGGCGACAGAAAACTCTTGTTACCCGCTTAGAAACTCCACAATGCCATTCAGTTGACATGGTCGGGAAAGTCATGACCAAACCGGTTGTGAACGGAAGACAAGGAAACACCAAGCTGTAGAAACCCACGATGGCCATAAGAACGGAAACTCCTTGTTGCCCGTGAAATCAAAAACCATAAAAGAGTCAAATGGAGATACCAAATGCCAAGAAGAAAACAACAAAACAAAGATTTGTATTCCTTCATGCTCCTCTACTTCCAAGTCCATGGAAAGAACAATATAAGAGACCACACCTGTTATAGCAGGGATTCGCACCTCCTCTAAAAAACTCGTCAACAATTAAGCTCGGCCCACTTTAAAACTCTAGAAACTCTTCGGAAAAGGGAATCTTGGAGATAAAGGCAATCTTTAAGATAAAGGCAAATCTCCAGGAAAAAAAGAAAAAGATCACCGACCTAGCTTCTATATAAATAAAAGCCCAAGTCATTGAAGAAGGCACCTCAAAAATCTCTAATCAACGCCATACTTGGCTAGAAGACCTAAAGCTCTCAATATTTTTATGATCCAACTCTTTTAAACGAACTACGATTGGCTTGATCCCATCTAAAGAGTACGTAGGCAGCCTTTCTCAAGGTTCACCTGTTTCTTAATAAAAATTCCTATTAGCTCATCTTTCCGATGATCTAATTTCCATGTTATATCCAAGCTCCGATTTATGATTCTCCTAAACCCATAAACTCTTTGTTATTCTTATTAAGTGCAATTTTAGTTTCAACATTTGGCACCGTCAGTGGGGAACGGAGAATTATCAAATCGGAAAGTCAAAAGTTCAACGAGCAAAACCCTAATTACTACTTTCATAGTGATTATAGTCGCGTTCATCGCAACTCGCTTGATGATTTCTCGATAAAGATGAAAACGAGATTCTCCAGCCTTGCAACAAATTCGATGAGGATGCAGCTATTATATTCCGGCCTCTTTCACAAAAACCACTTGTCAAGATAAGTTTTTATTGATAAACCGATCTATATTTTATAATCATCAAATCTTACTAGTATAATCATATGCCGAAGTCGAATCAGATTCTTTCTTGCTTTAATCATGTAAAACTCAGTGTCACACAAGACGTGTCAGACCATAATGGACACTACCTCCGACGTCTCGTGACAAGGACATGGAGATCAAGTTCACAGATTTTGTGAGCCCTTGCAAAAACAAAAATTTGATGACGAACTCACCAAACCCTGCTCAAGAAGTAATACAAGCTTCTACCAAGGTTCAAAACTATCAAGCTAAGAAATACGAGACCGTTAGCAAGAGAGACGAACGAGCTCTCAAATTAAAAAAAAAGGAGGAATGGCTCACGTAACGCATTCACGAGGAGACGAAGCAAATCAATTACACGACACCATCAAGATCGGAAGCCCTAGCTACTAGCTTTCTTCATCCCACTTTGAAAACAAAAATCTCACGAGTTACGAGCACACAAGCTCAGCTCTAAAAGAACAGAATGTTTGACTTTAGTCCCGATCTCCTTGCTTCTTCAAACGAGCTCAAGCTCAGAGCTACTCACCAATAAGCCAAGTTTATCTTGCATCTAAACTCACCGTCATACGGTGCTAGTTGATCTAGTCACCTCGTCACACCGAGCTCATCAACTTTAGCATGCCTGGTTTTCACACCGAGCTATGCCACGCTAACTCTCAAAACCCAGAAAAACTTTCTCGGTCGTTTAACATCATCTCTCTCTCAAGAGACAATAAGTTCGACCTAAATCAGCTCTCTCATACAGCTCTCCCTTATACGAGCTCGTGTTAGTTTAAGCAACTCGTCAACTACCTGTCTGCTTTTCAGCTCGCCGATCTTGCCGCTTCTCAGCTCGTCGATGTCACTCCCTAGCTCGTCGATCTTCCAGCTCATGAGCTCATCATCTTGCCGATCTCGTAGCTCCTCAGCTCGTCGATCTTTCACCTCGTCGATCTTCCTGCCCGTCAGCTCGCTGATCTCATACTTCGTTGACTTAAATGGGGCTTATGTCCGGTTTCATACATAAAGATTACCAAGATTCCTTATAAGATCGACTCTCATCCAGAACATCATCATCAAAATTTCACAACTCTCTAACGAAAGCTCCTTAGAGTCGGAGTTAAAGACCTATCTGGATTGAAATTAAACATCGCTGAAGCTATGATTTACGCATAATATCGAGATGGACTCTCATACCAAACATCATGGTGATAATGACGAGCTCCAAAAGCTCCTCGATAACCAATTCTTCACCATAAAGATCAGATTTCAAAAAGCGATGGTACAGATGATGTTGGTCGAATTAAAGATGGAACATCTTTAACCTCGCTACTTCTTGTTAGTATATTCTCTTTATACTCCCACCATATCGTGTCTGCCACCGTATTGTGTCTACCACTATATATTATCTAAGATATAAGCCACTCATAGTTGTTAATACTTCTTGTCACTATCACAATTGTATCGTGTATATATACACATCTCATAATATCAATAAACATCAATCAGAATCTAATTCCAAACACTCATATGGTATCAGAGCATCTGATCCTCAACTAAGATTTTTTTTTTCTTCTCAACATCTCTTCTTTCTCATCTCTCATACGATGTCAACCTCCTCTGTTTCTTCTGCATCTAGCACATCTCCAGTCTTTGATGGTGCTGATCCAAAATCACCTTTGATTTCTGTCAACATGACCAGCATCACGAAACTCTCGTCCTCCAACTACCTCACATGGAAGCTCCAAGTTTGTGCCCTTCTCAAGGCACATGAACTTCACGGTTTTCTTGAAAACACCGCTGCCGTACCTGCCGCCACTGTCACCACATGTGGATCTCAATCCACAAGTCCTCTTTTTCTTGTCTGGAAACGACAAGATAAAATGATCTATAGTGCTCTTCTTGGCACTCTGTCTCTCAGCACGCAGCCGATCGTTGCTCGTGCAACGACTTCGCATGAGATCTGGAAAATCCTAGCCAACACCTTCGGCAAGCCATCTCGCGCTCATATCAAGCAGTTGAAAAGCCAACTGAAGCACATCTCCAAAGGTCCTCAATCAATAACAGAATACATGAGGAACGTCATGATCAAAGTAGATCAACTGGCACTTCTTGGATCTCCCTTAGAGCATGAAGATTTACTTGATGTTATCACTGAGGGTTTAGGTGATGACTTCCGCGCTGTAGTAGAAATGGTGAATGGCATAGATATACCAATCTCTGTGGAAGAACTTCACGAGAAGCTTTTAAGCCGAGAAAACTCAATCTCTGCTACAACGGAACTCTCTGGCCCCTCTGTGCCGATCACGGCGAATGCGTCTCAGTATTATCATCCGCAACATCACTACTCCCAACAATTACCGTGGCCCCTCTCGAGGAAACTATCGTAATTCAAAACCTTATCTAGGCAAGTGTCAACTATGCGGTACACATGGACATAGTGCGAGAAAGTGCTCTCAACTAGCAATACCGTCACAGCAGCATCAACGCACTCCTACTCCATGGAACACTGCTCAACCGCCTATGGCTCCACCCCAATGGACTCCACAGGCACATTACACCTCTGTCTCACCTTCTGATGCAGGATCGTGGCTTCTGGACAGCGGTGCTTCGCACCATATTGCGAGTGATCTCAGCAATCTTTCCTTGCACACACCGTACCACGGTGGGGAAGACGTGATGATTGGCAACGGTGCTGGACTCAACATCACTCATACCGGTTCCTCTCTCTTACACTCAAATTCTCGTCCACTATCTCTTACAAATGTCTTATGTGTTCCACAAATGAAGAAGAATTTGATTTCGGTTAACAAATTATGTGCCACTAACAATGTCATGGTACAACTTTGTCCATCAACTTTTCAGGTGAAGAACCTCAGCACGGGGGCAACCCTCCTGCACGGCAAAGCCAGTGAAGGGGTTTATGAGTGGCCGACGACTCCTTTTTCTTCTGTTTCCTCTTTTCTGTGTCTCAAGTCCTCGCTTTCCACATGGCATTCACGTTTAGGCCATCCATCTTCTCAGACTCTTAAGCACATTGTTTCAAACTTTTCATTGCCTACTCTGCCTTTGTCATCCTCTTTATTTTGCAACTCTTGTGCAACTAATAAAAGTCATAAGCTTCTGTTTTCAATTACTTCTATTCATTCTACCAGTCCTCTTGAGGTTGTCTTTACCGACGTATGGACATCGCCGGTTTATTCTGTTGATGGCTTCAAATACTACATAATATTTGTTGATCATTATACTCGCTACATTTGGTTTTATCCTCTTAAAACTAAATCGCAAGTTTCTCAGATTTTCCCATTGTTCAAAGCACTAGTGGAGAATCGTTTCAAGACGAAGCTGACAACACTCTATTCCGACAATGGCGGTGAGTACATTGGCCTACGCTCTTACCTTGTTACTCATGGAATTTCGCACTTTACAACTCCACCACACACTCCCGAGCACAACGGGATCGCAGAACGGAGACACCGTCACATTGTCAAAACGGGGTTGTCACTTCTTACACATGCTGACATTCCAACAACATATTGGACCTATGCATTCTCGACGGCGGTTTATCTCATCAATAGGATGCCTACACTGACGCTGGATTCCTCATCTCCATATCGGTGTTTGTTCGGAGTTGATCCAAACTATGTCAAACTTCGTACATTCGGGTGTTTATGCTATCCATGGCTACGTCCGTACGGTCAACACAAATTCAGTCCAAAATCAACTCCCTGCATTTTTGTTGGTTATTCCTTAACTCAAAGTGCTTTTTTATGTCTTGATGTCTCTTCCTCTCGTCTCTACACATCAAGACATGTCGTTTTTCATAAAACAATTTTTCCCTTTAATAAGCTCACTAACGATTCCTTTCCCACTACGCTCTCTCAAGTTCTTCCTTCAGCCACACCCTCAGCTTCCTTGGTTCCAATCTATCGTCGTCCACTCACGCCTTTAAGTCCCCCTGGTAGAGTTCCTTCACCGCAACCGGAATCACTTCCTAAGGAGACTACAATGGACCACTCTTCTGATGTGGAACACACAACCCACGCAGATATCACTCCTGAAGTAAGTGAACCATCTCAGGATATTCCAACGCCACAAAATAATCACGAGATGACTACTCGCGCCAAGAACCATATTCGGAAACCAAATCCGAAATATGGTCTCGCTGCTCATCTCACATAGATTGAACCGAAAACTGTTGTGGAAGCTTTGAAAGATAAGCGATGGAGACGAGCCATGAGTGATAAAATTGATGCACAAATTCGACATGGCACATGGGATTTGGTGCCATTTGACCAAGCTCATAATGTTGTTGGTTGTAAGTGGGTATTTACTATTAAACGAAAAACAGATGGTTCTGTTGACAGATTTAAAGCGAGATTGGTGGCAAAAGGCTTTCATCAACAACCTGGTGTTGATTTCCAGGAGACGTTTAGTCCAGTGATCAAACACGCGACGATACGACTTGTTCTTGGTATTGCTATCGCAAGAAACTGGCCCCTCTGACAACTAGATGTGAACAACGCATTCCTCCAAGGCAAACTTTCGGAGGAGGTTTACATGCTACAACCGCCCGGGTTTGTTGATCAAGATCATCCAGACTTTGTATGTCGCCTTAAGAAGGCGATGTATGGACTAAAACAGGCTCCTCGGGCATGGTACAATGAACTTCGGACGTTTCTCTTAAGCGTTGGCTTCACCAACTCCCTTGCAGATGCATCTCTGTTTATTCTCCGCTCTGGTAATCAATTTGTCTATATACTTATCTACGTCGATGACATTCTAGTTACAGGGAGCTGCACATTGATGGTCACGAAGTTCATTGACTCTCTCTCGAGTCGATTCTCTCTTAAAGATCTCGGCAAACTCTCATACTTTCTTGGACTAGAATCTTATCGCACACCATCTGGTTTGCGTCTCACACAGCAACGCTACACGACTGATCTTTTGGTTCGGACAAACATGGAGAATGCTAAACCAGTCACTACACCAATGTCATCCTCTCAGTCCTTGACGCTCTCTCAAAGCTCTCCAATGGAGGATCCTACACTCTATCGCGCAACAGTAGGGAGTCTTCAGTACCTTGCCTTGACTCGTCCGGATATAGCATTCGCTGTCAATAGGTTGTCTCAGTTCATGCACATGCCTACGACAGCTCATTGGGATGCCGCTAAGCGTGTTTTGCGGTATCTAGCGGGGACAGTTACTTACGGAATTTTCTTCTCTGCTTCGTCTCCAATGACACTTCATGCTTACAGTGATGCTGATTGGGCTGGTGACAAAGATGATTATTCATCAACAGGGGCGTATATTGTTTATCTCGGCAAACAACCTGTCTCTTGGTCATCACGCAAACAAAAGGGTGTCGCACGTTCTTCAACCGAGGCATAGTACAGATCTGTTGCAGTCACTGCTGCTGAGCTCAAATGGCTATTGTCTCTTGCTTCTGAACTTGGTATACCTCTCTTTGGTACTCCGACGATCTACTGCGACAATATAGGCGCAACTCATCTTTGTGCCAATCCGGTGTTTCATTCGCGAATGAAACACATCGCTCTTGACTATCATTTTGTTCGTGAGCAAGTTCAGAGTAGTACACTTCGTGTGTCTCATGTAAGCTCGGCTGATCAGTTAGCAGACGCTTTAACCAAGCCGTTACCGCGAGCCCGTTTCCAAGACTTGGCGATCAAGATTGGACTCACTTCGGGTCGTCTATCTTGAGGGAGCATGTTAGTATATTCTCTTTATATTCCCACCATATCGTGTCTGCCACCGTATTGTGTCTACCACTATATCTTATCTAAGATACAAGCCACTCATAGTTGTTAATACTTCTTGTCACTATCACAATTGTATCGTGTATATATACACATCTCATAATATCAATAAACATCAATCAGAATCTAATTCCAAACACTCATATGGTATCAGAGCATCTGATCCTCAACTAAGATTTTTTTTTTCTTCTCAACATCTCTTCTTTCTCATCTCTCATACGATGTCAACCTCCTCTGTTTCTTCTGCATCTAGCACATCTCCAGTCTTTGATGGTGCTGATCCAAAATCACCTTTGATTTCTGTCAACATGACCAGCATCACGAAACTCTCGTCCTCCAACTACCTCACATGGAAGCTCCAAGTTTGTGCCCTTCTCAAGGCACATGAACTTCACGGTTTTCTTGAAAACACCGCTGCCGTACCTGCCGCCACTGTCACCACATGTGGATCTCAATCCACAAGTCCTCTTTTTCTTGTCTGGAAACGACAAGATAAAATGATCTATAGTGCTCTTCTTGGCACTCTGTCTCTCAGCACGCAGCCGATCGTTGCTCGTGCAACGACTTCGCATGAGATCTGGAAAATCCTAGCCAACACCTTCGGCAAGCCATCTCGCGCTCATATCAAGCAGTTGAAAAGCCAACTGAAGCACATCTCCAAAGGTCCTCAATCAATAACAGAATACATGAGGAACGTCATGATCAAAGTAGATCAACTGGCACTTCTTGGATCTCCCTTAGAGCATGAAGATTTACTTGATGTTATCACTGAGGGTTTAGGTGATGACTTCCGCGCTGTAGTAGAAATGGTGAATGGCATAGATATACCAATCTCTGTGGAAGAACTTCACGAGAAGCTTTTAAGCCGAGAAAACTCAATCTCTGCTACAACGGAACTCTCTGGCCCCTCTGTGCCGATCACGGCGAATGCGTCTCAGTATTTTCATCCGCAACATCACTACTCCCAACAATTACCGTGGCCCCTCTCGAGGAAACTATCGTAATTCAAGACCTTATCTAGGCAAGTGTCAACTATGCGGTACACATGGACATAGTGCGAGAAAGTGCTCTCAACTAGCAATACCGTCACAGCAGCATCAACGCACTCCTACTCCATGGAACACTGCTCAACCGCCTATGGCTCCACCCCAATGGACTCCACAGGCACATTACACCTCTGTCTCACCTTCTGATGCAGGATCGTGGCTTCTGGACAGCGGTGCTTCGCACCATATTGCGAGTGATCTCAGCAATCTTTCCTTGCACACACCGTACCACGGTGGGGAAGACGTGATGATTGGCAACGGTGCTGGACTCAACATCACTCATACCGGTTCCTCTCTCTTACACTCAAATTCTCGTCCACTATCTCTTACAAATGTCTTATGTGTTCCACAAATGAAGAAGAATTTGATTTCGGTTAACAAATTATGTGCCACTAACAATGTCATGGTACAACTTTGTCCATCAACTTTTCAGGTGAAGAACCTCAGCACGGGGGCAACCCTCCTGCACGGCAAAGCCAGTGAAGGGGTTTATGAGTGGCCGACGACTCCTTTTTCTTCTGTTTCCTCTTTTCTGTGTCTCAAGTCCTCGCTTTCCACATGGCATTCACGTTTAGGCCATCCATCTTCTCAGACTCTTAAGCACATTGTTTCAAACTTTTCATTGCCTACTCTGCCTTTGTCATCCTCTTTATTTTGCAACTCTTGTGCAACTAATAAAAGTCATAAGCTTCTGTTTTCAATTACTTCTATTCATTCTACCAGTCCTCTTGAGGTTGTCTTTACCGACGTATGGACATCGCCGGTTTATTCTGTTGATGGCTTCAAATACTACATAATATTTGTTGATCATTATACTCGCTACATTTGGTTTTATCCTCTTAAAACTAAATCGCAAGTTTCTCAGATTTTCCCATTGTTCAAAGCACTAGTGGAGAATCGTTTCAAGACGAAGCTGACAACACTCTATTCCGACAATGGCGGTGAGTACATTGGCCTACGCTCTTACCTTGTTACTCATGGAATTTCGCACTTTACAACTCCACCACACACTCCCGAGCACAACGGGATCGCAGAACGGAGACACCGTCACATTGTCAAAACGGGGTTGTCACTTCTTACACATGCTGACATTCCAACAACATATTGGACCTATGCATTCTCGACGGCGGTTTATCTCATCAATAGGATGCCTACACTGACGCTGGATTCCTCATCTCCATATCGGTGTTTGTTCGGAGTTGATCCAAACTATGTCAAACTTCGTACATTCGGGTGTTTATGCTATCCATGGCTACGTCCGTACGGTCAACACAAATTCAGTCCAAAATCAACTCCCTGCATTTTTGTTGGTTATTCCTTAACTCAAAGTGCTTTTTTATGTCTTGATGTCTCTTCCTCTCGTCTCTACACATCAAGACATGTCGTTTTTCATAAAACAATTTTTCCCTTTAATAAGCTCACTAACGATTCCTTTCCCACTACGCTCTCTCAAGTTCTTCCTTCAGCCACACCCTCAGCTTCCTTGGTTCCAATCTATCGTCGTCCACTCACGCCTTTAAGTCCCCCTGGTAGAGTTCCTTCACCGCAACCGGAATCACTTCCTAAGGAGACTACAATGGACCACTCTTCTGATGTGGAACACACAACCCACGCAGATATCACTCCTGAAGTAAGTGAACCATCTCAGGATATTCCAACGCCACAAAATAATCACGAGATGACTACTCGCGCCAAGAACCATATTCGGAAACCAAATCCGAAATATGGTCTCGCTGCTCATCTCACATAGATTGAACCGAAAACTGTTGTGGAAGCTTTGAAAGATAAGCGATGGAGACGAGCCATGAGTGATAAAATTGATGCACAAATTCGACATGGCACATGGGATTTGGTGCCATTTGACCAAGCTCATAATGTTGTTGGTTGTAAGTGGGTATTTACTATTAAACGAAAAACAGATGGTTCTGTTGACAGATTTAAAGCGAGATTGGTGGCAAAAGGCTTTCATCAACAACCTGGTGTTGATTTCCAGGAGACGTTTAGTCCAGTGATCAAACACGCGACGATACGACTTGTTCTTGGTATTGCTATCGCAAGAAACTGGCCCCTCTGACAACTAGATGTGAACAACGCATTCCTCCAAGGCAAACTTTCGGAGGAGGTTTACATGCTACAACCGCCCGGGTTTGTTGATCAAGATCATCCAGACTTTGTATGTCGCCTTAAGAAGGCGATGTATGGACTAAAACAGGCTCCTCGGGCATGGTACAATGAACTTCGGACGTTTCTCTTAAGCGTTGGCTTCACCAACTCCCTTGCAGATGCATCTCTGTTTATTCTCCGCTCTGGTAATCAATTTGTCTATATACTTATCTACGTCGATGACATTCTAGTTACAGGGAGCTGCACATTGATGGTCACGAAGTTCATTGACTCTCTCTCGAGTCGATTCTCTCTTAAAGATCTCGGCAAACTCTCATACTTTCTTGGACTAGAATCTTATCGCACACCATCTGGTTTGCGTCTCACACAGCAACGCTACACGACTGATCTTTTGGTTCGGACAAACATGGAGAATGCTAAACCAGTCACTACACCAATGTCATCCTCTCAGTCCTTGACGCTCTCTCAAAGCTCTCCAATGGAGGATCCTACACTCTATCGCGCAACAGTAGGG
This sequence comes from Alliaria petiolata, assembly GCA_020283515.1. NCBI lineage: Eukaryota > Viridiplantae > Streptophyta > Magnoliopsida > Brassicales > Brassicaceae > Alliaria > Alliaria petiolata. Next base: position 247,833 of record JAHZTW010000061.1, on the reverse strand, counting down.
AGTCTTCAGTACCTTGCCTTGACTCGTCCGGATATAGCATTCGCTGTCAATAGGTTGTCTCAGTTCATGCACATGCCTACGACAGCTCATTGGGATGCCGCTAAGCGTGTTTTGCGGTATCTAGCGGGGACAGTTACTTACGGAATTTTCTTCTCTGCTTCGTCTCCAATGACACTTCATGCTTACAGTGATGCTGATTGGGCTGGTGACAAAGATGATTATTCATCAACAGGGGCGTATATTGTTTATCTCGGCAAACAACCTGTCTCTTGGTCATCACGCAAACAAAAGGGTGTCGCACGTTCTTCAACCGAGGCATAGTACAGATCTGTTGCAGTCACTGCTGCTGAGCTCAAATGGCTATTGTCTCTTGCTTCTGAACTTGGTATACCTCTCTTTGGTACTCCGACGATCTACTGCGACAATATAGGCGCAACTCATCTTTGTGCCAATCCGGTGTTTCATTCGCGAATGAAACACATCGCTCTTGACTATCATTTTGTTCGTGAGCAAGTTCAGAGTAGTACACTTCGTGTGTCTCATGTAAGCTCGGCTGATCAGTTAGCAGACGCTTTAACCAAGCCGTTACCGCGAGCCCGTTTCCAAGACTTGGCGATCAAGATTGGACTCACTTCGGGTCGTCTATCTTGAGGGAGCATGTTAGTATATTCTCTTTATATTCCCACCATATCGTGTCTGCCACCGTATTGTGTCTACCACTATATCTTATCTAAGATACAAGCCACTCATAGTTGTTAATACTTCTTGTCACTATCACAATTGTATCGTGTATATATACACATCTCATAATATCAATAAACATCAATCAGAATCTAATTCCAAACACTCATATGGTATCAGAGCATCTGATCCTCAACTAAGATTTTTTTTTTCTTCTCAACATCTCTTCTTTCTCATCTCTCATACGATGTCAACCTCCTCTGTTTCTTCTGCATCTAGCACATCTCCAGTCTTTGATGGTGCTGATCCAAAATCACCTTTGATTTCTGTCAACATGACCAGCATCACGAAACTCTCGTCCTCCAACTACCTCACATGGAAGCTCCAAGTTTGTGCCCTTCTCAAGGCACATGAACTTCACGGTTTTCTTGAAAACACCGCTGCCGTACCTGCCGCCACTGTCACCACATGTGGATCTCAATCCACAAGTCCTCTTTTTCTTGTCTGGAAACGACAAGATAAAATGATCTATAGTGCTCTTCTTGGCACTCTGTCTCTCAGCACGCAGCCGATCGTTGCTCGTGCAACGACTTCGCATGAGATCTGGAAAATCCTAGCCAACACCTTCGGCAAGCCATCTCGCGCTCATATCAAGCAGTTGAAAAGCCAACTGAAGCACATCTCCAAAGGTCCTCAATCAATAACAGAATACATGAGGAACGTCATGATCAAAGTAGATCAACTGGCACTTCTTGGATCTCCCTTAGAGCATGAAGATTTACTTGATGTTATCACTGAGGGTTTAGGTGATGACTTCCGCGCTGTAGTAGAAATGGTGAATGGCATAGATATACCAATCTCTGTGGAAGAACTTCACGAGAAGCTTTTAAGCCGAGAAAACTCAATCTCTGCTACAACGGAACTCTCTGGCCCCTCTGTGCCGATCACGGCGAATGCGTCTCAGTATTTTCATCCGCAACATCACTACTCCCAACAATTACCGTGGCCCCTCTCGAGGAAACTATCGTAATTCAAGACCTTATCTAGGCAAGTGTCAACTATGCGGTACACATGGACATAGTGCGAGAAAGTGCTCTCAACTAGCAATACCGTCACAGCAGCATCAACGCACTCCTACTCCATGGAACACTGCTCAACCGCCTATGGCTCCACCCCAATGGACTCCACAGGCACATTACACCTCTGTCTCACCTTCTGATGCAGGATCGTGGCTTCTGGACAGCGGTGCTTCGCACCATATTGCGAGTGATCTCAGCAATCTTTCCTTGCACACACCGTACCACGGTGGGGAAGACGTGATGATTGGCAACGGTGCTGGACTCAACATCACTCATACCGGTTCCTCTCTCTTACACTCAAATTCTCGTCCACTATCTCTTACAAATGTCTTATGTGTTCCACAAATGAAGAAGAATTTGATTTCGGTTAACAAATTATGTGCCACTAACAATGTCATGGTACAACTTTGTCCATCAACTTTTCAGGTGAAGAACCTCAGCACGGGGGCAACCCTCCTGCACGGCAAAGCCAGTGAAGGGGTTTATGAGTGGCCGACGACTCCTTTTTCTTCTGTTTCCTCTTTTCTGTGTCTCAAGTCCTCGCTTTCCACATGGCATTCACGTTTAGGCCATCCATCTTCTCAGACTCTTAAGCACATTGTTTCAAACTTTTCATTGCCTACTCTGCCTTTGTCATCCTCTTTATTTTGCAACTCTTGTGCAACTAATAAAAGTCATAAGCTTCTGTTTTCAATTACTTCTATTCATTCTACCAGTCCTCTTGAGGTTGTCTTTACCGACGTATGGACATCGCCGGTTTATTCTGTTGATGGCTTCAAATACTACATAATATTTGTTGATCATTATACTCGCTACATTTGGTTTTATCCTCTTAAAACTAAATCGCAAGTTTCTCAGATTTTCCCATTGTTCAAAGCACTAGTGGAGAATCGTTTCAAGACGAAGCTGACAACACTCTATTCCGACAATGGCGGTGAGTACATTGGCCTACGCTCTTACCTTGTTACTCATGGAATTTCGCACTTTACAACTCCACCACACACTCCCGAGCACAACGGGATCGCAGAACGGAGACACCGTCACATTGTCAAAACGGGGTTGTCACTTCTTACACATGCTGACATTCCAACAACATATTGGACCTATGCATTCTCGACGGCGGTTTATCTCATCAATAGGATGCCTACACTGACGCTGGATTCCTCATCTCCATATCGGTGTTTGTTCGGAGTTGATCCAAACTATGTCAAACTTCGTACATTCGGGTGTTTATGCTATCCATGGCTACGTCCGTACGGTCAACACAAATTCAGTCCAAAATCAACTCCCTGCATTTTTGTTGGTTATTCCTTAACTCAAAGTGCTTTTTTATGTCTTGATGTCTCTTCCTCTCGTCTCTACACATCAAGACATGTCGTTTTTCATAAAACAATTTTTCCCTTTAATAAGCTCACTAACGATTCCTTTCCCACTACGCTCTCTCAAGTTCTTCCTTCAGCCACACCCTCAGCTTCCTTGGTTCCAATCTATCGTCGTCCACTCACGCCTTTAAGTCCCCCTGGTAGAGTTCCTTCACCGCAACCGGAATCACTTCCTAAGGAGACTACAATGGACCACTCTTCTGATGTGGAACACACAACCCACGCAGATATCACTCCTGAAGTAAGTGAACCATCTCAGGATATTCCAACGCCACAAAATAATCACGAGATGACTACTCGCGCCAAGAACCATATTCGGAAACCAAATCCGAAATATGGTCTCGCTGCTCATCTCACATAGATTGAACCGAAAACTGTTGTGGAAGCTTTGAAAGATAAGCGATGGAGACGAGCCATGAGTGATAAAATTGATGCACAAATTCGACATGGCACATGGGATTTGGTGCCATTTGACCAAGCTCATAATGTTGTTGGTTGTAAGTGGGTATTTACTATTAAACGAAAAACAGATGGTTCTGTTGACAGATTTAAAGCGAGATTGGTGGCAAAAGGCTTTCATCAACAACCTGGTGTTGATTTCCAGGAGACGTTTAGTCCAGTGATCAAACACGCGACGATACGACTTGTTCTTGGTATTGCTATCGCAAGAAACTGGCCCCTCTGACAACTAGATGTGAACAACGCATTCCTCCAAGGCAAACTTTCGGAGGAGGTTTACATGCTACAACCGCCCGGGTTTGTTGATCAAGATCATCCAGACTTTGTATGTCGCCTTAAGAAGGCGATGTATGGACTAAAACAGGCTCCTCGGGCATGGTACAATGAACTTCGGACGTTTCTCTTAAGCGTTGGCTTCACCAACTCCCTTGCAGATGCATCTCTGTTTATTCTCCGCTCTGGTAATCAATTTGTCTATATACTTATCTACGTCGATGACATTCTAGTTACAGGGAGCTGCACATTGATGGTCACGAAGTTCATTGACTCTCTCTCGAGTCGATTCTCTCTTAAAGATCTCGGCAAACTCTCATACTTTCTTGGACTAGAATCTTATCGCACACCATCTGGTTTGCGTCTCACACAGCAACGCTACACGACTGATCTTTTGGTTCGGACAAACATGGAGAATGCTAAACCAGTCACTACACCAATGTCATCCTCTCAGTCCTTGACGCTCTCTCAAAGCTCTCCAATGGAGGATCCTACACTCTATCGCGCAACAGTAGGGAGTCTTCAGTACCTTGCCTTGACTCGTCCGGATATAGCATTCGCTGTCAATAGGTTGTCTCAGTTCATGCACATGCCTACGACAGCTCATTGGGATGCCGCTAAGCGTGTTTTGCGGTATCTAGCGGGGACAGTTACTTACGGAATTTTCTTCTCTGCTTCGTCTCCAATGACACTTCATGCTTACAGTGATGCTGATTGGGCTGGTGACAAAGATGATTATTCATCAACAGGGGCGTATATTGTTTATCTCGGCAAACAACCTGTCTCTTGGTCATCACGCAAACAAAAGGGTGTCGCACGTTCTTCAACCGAGGCATAGTACAGATCTGTTGCAGTCACTGCTGCTGAGCTCAAATGGCTATTGTCTCTTGCTTCTGAACTTGGTATACCTCTCTTTGGTACTCCGACGATCTACTGCGACAATATAGGCGCAACTCATCTTTGTGCCAATCCGGTGTTTCATTCGCGAATGAAACACATCGCTCTTGACTATCATTTTGTTCGTGAGCAAGTTCAGAGTAGTACACTTCGTGTGTCTCATGTAAGCTCGGCTGATCAGTTAGCAGACGCTTTAACCAAGCCGTTACCGCGAGCCCGTTTCCAAGACTTGGCGATCAAGATTGGACTCACTTCGGGTCGTCTATCTTGAGGGAGCATGTTAGTATATTCTCTTTATATTCCCACCATATCGTGTCTGCCACCGTATTGTGTCTACCACTATATCTTATCTAAGATACAAGCCACTCATAGTTGTTAATACTTCTTGTCACTATCACAATTGTATCGTGTATATATACACATCTCATAATATCAATAAACATCAATCAGAATCTAATTCCAAACACTCATATGGTATCAGAGCATCTGATCCTCAACTAAGATTTTTTTTTTCTTCTCAACATCTCTTCTTTCTCATCTCTCATACGATGTCAACCTCCTCTGTTTCTTCTGCATCTAGCACATCTCCAGTCTTTGATGGTGCTGATCCAAAATCACCTTTGATTTCTGTCAACATGACCAGCATCACGAAACTCTCGTCCTCCAACTACCTCACATGGAAGCTCCAAGTTTGTGCCCTTCTCAAGGCACATGAACTTCACGGTTTTCTTGAAAACACCGCTGCCGTACCTGCCGCCACTGTCACCACATGTGGATCTCAATCCACAAGTCCTCTTTTTCTTGTCTGGAAACGACAAGATAAAATGATCTATAGTGCTCTTCTTGGCACTCTGTCTCTCAGCACGCAGCCGATCGTTGCTCGTGCAACGACTTCGCATGAGATCTGGAAAATCCTAGCCAACACCTTCGGCAAGCCATCTCGCGCTCATATCAAGCAGTTGAAAAGCCAACTGAAGCACATCTCCAAAGGTCCTCAATCAATAACAGAATACATGAGGAACGTCATGATCAAAGTAGATCAACTGGCACTTCTTGGATCTCCCTTAGAGCATGAAGATTTACTTGATGTTATCACTGAGGGTTTAGGTGATGACTTCCGCGCTGTAGTAGAAATGGTGAATGGCATAGATATACCAATCTCTGTGGAAGAACTTCACGAGAAGCTTTTAAGCCGAGAAAACTCAATCTCTGCTACAACGGAACTCTCTGGCCCCTCTGTGCCGATCACGGCGAATGCGTCTCAGTATTTTCATCCGCAACATCACTACTCCCAACAATTACCGTGGCCCCTCTCGAGGAAACTATCGTAATTCAAGACCTTATCTAGGCAAGTGTCAACTATGCGGTACACATGGACATAGTGCGAGAAAGTGCTCTCAACTAGCAATACCGTCACAGCAGCATCAACGCACTCCTACTCCATGGAACACTGCTCAACCGCCTATGGCTCCACCCCAATGGACTCCACAGGCACATTACACCTCTGTCTCACCTTCTGATGCAGGATCGTGGCTTCTGGACAGCGGTGCTTCGCACCATATTGCGAGTGATCTCAGCAATCTTTCCTTGCACACACCGTACCACGGTGGGGAAGACGTGATGATTGGCAACGGTGCTGGACTCAACATCACTCATACCGGTTCCTCTCTCTTACACTCAAATTCTCGTCCACTATCTCTTACAAATGTCTTATGTGTTCCACAAATGAAGAAGAATTTGATTTCGGTTAACAAATTATGTGCCACTAACAATGTCATGGTACAACTTTGTCCATCAACTTTTCAGGTGAAGAACCTCAGCACGGGGGCAACCCTCCTGCACGGCAAAGCCAGTGAAGGGGTTTATGAGTGGCCGACGACTCCTTTTTCTTCTGTTTCCTCTTTTCTGTGTCTCAAGTCCTCGCTTTCCACATGGCATTCACGTTTAGGCCATCCATCTTCTCAGACTCTTAAGCACATTGTTTCAAACTTTTCATTGCCTACTCTGCCTTTGTCATCCTCTTTATTTTGCAACTCTTGTGCAACTAATAAAAGTCATAAGCTTCTGTTTTCAATTACTTCTATTCATTCTACCAGTCCTCTTGAGGTTGTCTTTACCGACGTATGGACATCGCCGGTTTATTCTGTTGATGGCTTCAAATACTACATAATATTTGTTGATCATTATACTCGCTACATTTGGTTTTATCCTCTTAAAACTAAATCGCAAGTTTCTCAGATTTTCCCATTGTTCAAAGCACTAGTGGAGAATCGTTTCAAGACGAAGCTGACAACACTCTATTCCGACAATGGCGGTGAGTACATTGGCCTACGCTCTTACCTTGTTACTCATGGAATTTCGCACTTTACAACTCCACCACACACTCCCGAGCACAACGGGATCGCAGAACGGAGACACCGTCACATTGTCAAAACGGGGTTGTCACTTCTTACACATGCTGACATTCCAACAACATATTGGACCTATGCATTCTCGACGGCGGTTTATCTCATCAATAGGATGCCTACACTGACGCTGGATTCCTCATCTCCATATCGGTGTTTGTTCGGAGTTGATCCAAACTATGTCAAACTTCGTACATTCGGGTGTTTATGCTATCCATGGCTACGTCCGTACGGTCAACACAAATTCAGTCCAAAATCAACTCCCTGCATTTTTGTTGGTTATTCCTTAACTCAAAGTGCTTTTTTATGTCTTGATGTCTCTTCCTCTCGTCTCTACACATCAAGACATGTCGTTTTTCATAAAACAATTTTTCCCTTTAATAAGCTCACTAACGATTCCTTTCCCACTACGCTCTCTCAAGTTCTTCCTTCAGCCACACCCTCAGCTTCCTTGGTTCCAATCTATCGTCGTCCACTCACGCCTTTAAGTCCCCCTGGTAGAGTTCCTTCACCGCAACCGGAATCACTTCCTAAGGAGACTACAATGGACCACTCTTCTGATGTGGAACACACAACCCACGCAGATATCACTCCTGAAGTAAGTGAACCATCTCAGGATATTCCAACGCCACAAAATAATCACGAGATGACTACTCGCGCCAAGAACCATATTCGGAAACCAAATCCGAAATATGGTCTCGCTGCTCATCTCACATAGATTGAACCGAAAACTGTTGTGGAAGCTTTGAAAGATAAGCGATGGAGACGAGCCATGAGTGATAAAATTGATGCACAAATTCGACATGGCACATGGGATTTGGTGCCATTTGACCAAGCTCATAATGTTGTTGGTTGTAAGTGGGTATTTACTATTAAACGAAAAACAGATGGTTCTGTTGACAGATTTAAAGCGAGATTGGTGGCAAAAGGCTTTCATCAACAACCTGGTGTTGATTTCCAGGAGACGTTTAGTCCAGTGATCAAACACGCGACGATACGACTTGTTCTTGGTATTGCTATCGCAAGAAACTGGCCCCTCTGACAACTAGATGTGAACAACGCATTCCTCCAAGGCAAACTTTCGGAGGAGGTTTACATGCTACAACCGCCCGGGTTTGTTGATCAAGATCATCCAGACTTTGTATGTCGCCTTAAGAAGGCGATGTATGGACTAAAACAGGCTCCTCGGGCATGGTACAATGAACTTCGGACGTTTCTCTTAAGCGTTGGCTTCACCAACTCCCTTGCAGATGCATCTCTGTTTATTCTCCGCTCTGGTAATCAATTTGTCTATATACTTATCTACGTCGATGACATTCTAGTTACAGGGAGCTGCACATTGATGGTCACGAAGTTCATTGACTCTCTCTCGAGTCGATTCTCTCTTAAAGATCTCGGCAAACTCTCATACTTTCTTGGACTAGAATCTTATCGCACACCATCTGGTTTGCGTCTCACACAGCAACGCTACACGACTGATCTTTTGGTTCGGACAAACATGGAGAATGCTAAACCAGTCACTACACCAATGTCATCCTCTCAGTCCTTGACGCTCTCTCAAAGCTCTCCAATGGAGGATCCTACACTCTATCGCGCAACAGTAGGGAGTCTTCAGTACCTTGCCTTGACTCGTCCGGATATAGCATTCGCTGTCAATAGGTTGTCTCAGTTCATGCACATGCCTACGACAGCTCATTGGGATGCCGCTAAGCGTGTTTTGCGGTATCTAGCGGGGACAGTTACTTACGGAATTTTCTTCTCTGCTTCGTCTCCAATGACACTTCATGCTTACAGTGATGCTGATTGGGCTGGTGACAAAGATGATTATTCATCAACAGGGGCGTATATTGTTTATCTCGGCAAACAACCTGTCTCTTGGTCATCACGCAAACAAAAGGGTGTCGCACGTTCTTCAACCGAGGCATAGTACAGATCTGTTGCAGTCACTGCTGCTGAGCTCAAATGGCTATTGTCTCTTGCTTCTGAACTTGGTATACCTCTCTTTGGTACTCCGACGATCTACTGCGACAATATAGGCGCAACTCATCTTTGTGCCAATCCGGTGTTTCATTCGCGAATGAAACACATCGCTCTTGACTATCATTTTGTTCGTGAGCAAGTTCAGAGTAGTACACTTCGTGTGTCTCATGTAAGCTCGGCTGATCAGTTAGCAGACGCTTTAACCAAGCCGTTACCGCGAGCCCGTTTCCAAGACTTGGCGATCAAGATTGGACTCACTTCGGGTCGTCTATCTTGAGGGAGCATGTTAGTATATTCTCTTTATATTCCCACCATATCGTGTCTGCCACCGTATTGTGTCTACCACTATATCTTATCTAAGATACAAGCCACTCATAGTTGTTAATACTTCTTGTCACTATCACAATTGTATCGTGTATATATACACATCTCATAATATCAATAAACATCAATCAGAATCTAATTCCAAACACTCATATGGTATCAGAGCATCTGATCCTCAACTAAGATTTTTTTTTTCTTCTCAACATCTCTTCTTTCTCATCTCTCATACGATGTCAACCTCCTCTGTTTCTTCTGCATCTAGCACATCTCCAGTCTTTGATGGTGCTGATCCAAAATCACCTTTGATTTCTGTCAACATGACCAGCATCACGAAACTCTCGTCCTCCAACTACCTCACATGGAAGCTCCAAGTTTGTGCCCTTCTCAAGGCACATGAACTTCACGGTTTTCTTGAAAACACCGCTGCCGTACCTGCCGCCACTGTCACCACATGTGGATCTCAATCCACAAGTCCTCTTTTTCTTGTCTGGAAACGACAAGATAAAATGATCTATAGTGCTCTTCTTGGCACTCTGTCTCTCAGCACGCAGCCGATCGTTGCTCGTGCAACGACTTCGCATGAGATCTGGAAAATCCTAGCCAACACCTTCGGCAAGCCATCTCGCGCTCATATCAAGCAGTTGAAAAGCCAACTGAAGCACATCTCCAAAGGTCCTCAATCAATAACAGAATACATGAGGAACGTCATGATCAAAGTAGATCAACTGGCACTTCTTGGATCTCCCTTAGAGCATGAAGATTTACTTGATGTTATCACTGAGGGTTTAGGTGATGACTTCCGCGCTGTAGTAGAAATGGTGAATGGCATAGATATACCAATCTCTGTGGAAGAACTTCACGAGAAGCTTTTAAGCCGAGAAAACTCAATCTCTGCTACAACGGAACTCTCTGGCCCCTCTGTGCCGATCACGGCGAATGCGTCTCAGTATTTTCATCCGCAACATCACTACTCCCAACAATTACCGTGGCCCCTCTCGAGGAAACTATCGTAATTCAAGACCTTATCTAGGCAAGTGTCAACTATGCGGTACACATGGACATAGTGCGAGAAAGTGCTCTCAACTAGCAATACCGTCACAGCAGCATCAACGCACTCCTACTCCATGGAACACTGCTCAACCGCCTATGGCTCCACCCCAATGGACTCCACAGGCACATTACACCTCTGTCTCACCTTCTGATGCAGGATCGTGGCTTCTGGACAGCGGTGCTTCGCACCATATTGCGAGTGATCTCAGCAATCTTTCCTTGCACACACCGTACCACGGTGGGGAAGACGTGATGATTGGCAACGGTGCTGGACTCAACATCACTCATACCGGTTCCTCTCTCTTACACTCAAATTCTCGTCCACTATCTCTTACAAATGTCTTATGTGTTCCACAAATGAAGAAGAATTTGATTTCGGTTAACAAATTATGTGCCACTAACAATGTCATGGTACAACTTTGTCCATCAACTTTTCAGGTGAAGAACCTCAGCACGGGGGCAACCCTCCTGCACGGCAAAGCCAGTGAAGGGGTTTATGAGTGGCCGACGACTCCTTTTTCTTCTGTTTCCTCTTTTCTGTGTCTCAAGTCCTCGCTTTCCACATGGCATTCACGTTTAGGCCATCCATCTTCTCAGACTCTTAAGCACATTGTTTCAAACTTTTCATTGCCTACTCTGCCTTTGTCATCCTCTTTATTTTGCAACTCTTGTGCAACTAATAAAAGTCATAAGCTTCTGTTTTCAATTACTTCTATTCATTCTACCAGTCCTCTTGAGGTTGTCTTTACCGACGTATGGACATCGCCGGTTTATTCTGTTGATGGCTTCAAATACTACATAATATTTGTTGATCATTATACTCGCTACATTTGGTTTTATCCTCTTAAAACTAAATCGCAAGTTTCTCAGATTTTCCCATTGTTCAAAGCACTAGTGGAGAATCGTTTCAAGACGAAGCTGACAACACTCTATTCCGACAATGGCGGTGAGTACATTGGCCTACGCTCTTACCTTGTTACTCATGGAATTTCGCACTTTACAACTCCACCACACACTCCCGAGCACAACGGGATCGCAGAACGGAGACACCGTCACATTGTCAAAACGGGGTTGTCACTTCTTACACATGCTGACATTCCAACAACATATTGGACCTATGCATTCTCGACGGCGGTTTATCTCATCAATAGGATGCCTACACTGACGCTGGATTCCTCATCTCCATATCGGTGTTTGTTCGGAGTTGATCCAAACTATGTCAAACTTCGTACATTCGGGTGTTTATGCTATCCATGGCTACGTCCGTACGGTCAACACAAATTCAGTCCAAAATCAACTCCCTGCATTTTTGTTGGTTATTCCTTAACTCAAAGTGCTTTTTTATGTCTTGATGTCTCTTCCTCTCGTCTCTACACATCAAGACATGTCGTTTTTCATAAAACAATTTTTCCCTTTAATAAGCTCACTAACGATTCCTTTCCCACTACGCTCTCTCAAGTTCTTCCTTCAGCCACACCCTCAGCTTCCTTGGTTCCAATCTATCGTCGTCCACTCACGCCTTTAAGTCCCCCTGGTAGAGTTCCTTCACCGCAACCGGAATCACTTCCTAAGGAGACTACAATGGACCACTCTTCTGATGTGGAACACACAACCCACGCAGATATCACTCCTGAAGTAAGTGAACCATCTCAGGATATTCCAACGCCACAAAATAATCACGAGATGACTACTCGCGCCAAGAACCATATTCGGAAACCAAATCCGAAATATGGTCTCGCTGCTCATCTCACATAGATTGAACCGAAAACTGTTGTGGAAGCTTTGAAAGATAAGCGATGGAGACGAGCCATGAGTGATAAAATTGATGCACAAATTCGACATGGCACATGGGATTTGGTGCCATTTGACCAAGCTCATAATGTTGTTGGTTGTAAGTGGGTATTTACTATTAAACGAAAAACAGATGGTTCTGTTGACAGATTTAAAGCGAGATTGGTGGCAAAAGGCTTTCATCAACAACCTGGTGTTGATTTCCAGGAGACGTTTAGTCCAGTGATCAAACACGCGACGATACGACTTGTTCTTGGTATTGCTATCGCAAGAAACTGGCCCCTCTGACAACTAGATGTGAACAACGCATTCCTCCAAGGCAAACTTTCGGAGGAGGTTTACATGCTACAACCGCCCGGGTTTGTTGATCAAGATCATCCAGACTTTGTATGTCGCCTTAAGAAGGCGATGTATGGACTAAAACAGGCTCCTCGGGCATGGTACAATGAACTTCGGACGTTTCTCTTAAGCGTTGGCTTCACCAACTCCCTTGCAGATGCATCTCTGTTTATTCTCCGCTCTGGTAATCAATTTGTCTATATACTTATCTACGTCGATGACATTCTAGTTACAGGGAGCTGCACATTGATGGTCACGAAGTTCATTGACTCTCTCTCGAGTCGATTCTCTCTTAAAGATCTCGGCAAACTCTCATACTTTCTTGGACTAGAATCTTATCGCACACCATCTGGTTTGCGTCTCACACAGCAACGCTACACGACTGATCTTTTGGTTCGGACAAACATGGAGAATGCTAAACCAGTCACTACACCAATGTCATCCTCTCAGTCCTTGACGCTCTCTCAAAGCTCTCCAATGGAGGATCCTACACTCTATCGCGCAACAGTAGGGAGTCTTCAGTACCTTGCCTTGACTCGTCCGGATATAGCATTCGCTGTCAATAGGTTGTCTCAGTTCATGCACATGCCTACGACAGCTCATTGGGATGCCGCTAAGCGTGTTTTGCGGTATCTAGCGGGGACAGTTACTTACGGAATTTTCTTCTCTGCTTCGTCTCCAATGACACTTCATGCTTACAGTGATGCTGATTGGGCTGGTGACAAAGATGATTATTCATCAACAGGGGCGTATATTGTTTATCTCGGCAAACAACCTGTCTCTTGGTCATCACGCAAACAAAAGGGTGTCGCACGTTCTTCAACCGAGGCATAGTACAGATCTGTTGCAGTCACTGCTGCTGAGCTCAAATGGCTATTGTCTCTTGCTTCTGAACTTGGTATACCTCTCTTTGGTACTCCGACGATCTACTGCGACAATATAGGCGCAACTCATCTTTGTGCCAATCCGGTGTTTCATTCGCGAATGAAACACATCGCTCTTGACTATCATTTTGTTCGTGAGCAAGTTCAGAGTAGTACACTTCGTGTGTCTCATGTAAGCTCGGCTGATCAGTTAGCAGACGCTTTAACCAAGCCGTTACCGCGAGCCCGTTTCCAAGACTTGGCGATCAAGATTGGACTCACTTCGGGTCGTCTATCTTGAGGGAGCATGTTAGTATATTCTCTTTATATTCCCACCATATCGTGTCTGCCACCGTATTGTGTCTACCACTATATCTTATCTAAGATACAAGCCACTCATAGTTGTTAATACTTCTTGTCACTATCACAATTGTATCGTGTATATATACACATCTCATAATATCAATAAACATCAATCAGAATCTAATTCCAAACACTCATATGGTATCAGAGCATCTGATCCTCAACTAAGATTTTTTTTTTCTTCTCAACATCTCTTCTTTCTCATCTCTCATACGATGTCAACCTCCTCTGTTTCTTCTGCATCTAGCACATCTCCAGTCTTTGATGGTGCTGATCCAAAATCACCTTTGATTTCTGTCAACATGACCAGCATCACGAAACTCTCGTCCTCCAACTACCTCACATGGAAGCTCCAAGTTTGTGCCCTTCTCAAGGCACATGAACTTCACGGTTTTCTTGAAAACACCGCTGCCGTACCTGCCGCCACTGTCACCACATGTGGATCTCAATCCACAAGTCCTCTTTTTCTTGTCTGGAAACGACAAGATAAAATGATCTATAGTGCTCTTCTTGGCACTCTGTCTCTCAGCACGCAGCCGATCGTTGCTCGTGCAACGACTTCGCATGAGATCTGGAAAATCCTAGCCAACACCTTCGGCAAGCCATCTCGCGCTCATATCAAGCAGTTGAAAAGCCAACTGAAGCACATCTCCAAAGGTCCTCAATCAATAACAGAATACATGAGGAACGTCATGATCAAAGTAGATCAACTGGCACTTCTTGGATCTCCCTTAGAGCATGAAGATTTACTTGATGTTATCACTGAGGGTTTAGGTGATGACTTCCGCGCTGTAGTAGAAATGGTGAATGGCATAGATATACCAATCTCTGTGGAAGAACTTCACGAGAAGCTTTTAAGCCGAGAAAACTCAATCTCTGCTACAACGGAACTCTCTGGCCCCTCTGTGCCGATCACGGCGAATGCGTCTCAGTATTTTCATCCGCAACATCACTACTCCCAACAATTACCGTGGCCCCTCTCGAGGAAACTATCGTAATTCAAGACCTTATCTAGGCAAGTGTCAACTATGCGGTACACATGGACATAGTGCGAGAAAGTGCTCTCAACTAGCAATACCGTCACAGCAGCATCAACGCACTCCTACTCCATGGAACACTGCTCAACCGCCTATGGCTCCACCCCAATGGACTCCACAGGCACATTACACCTCTGTCTCACCTTCTGATGCAGGATCGTGGCTTCTGGACAGCGGTGCTTCGCACCATATTGCGAGTGATCTCAGCAATCTTTCCTTGCACACACCGTACCACGGTGGGGAAGACGTGATGATTGGCAACGGTGCTGGACTCAACATCACTCATACCGGTTCCTCTCTCTTACACTCAAATTCTCGTCCACTATCTCTTACAAATGTCTTATGTGTTCCACAAATGAAGAAGAATTTGATTTCGGTTAACAAATTATGTGCCACTAACAATGTCATGGTACAACTTTGTCCATCAACTTTTCAGGTGAAGAACCTCAGCACGGGGGCAACCCTCCTGCACGGCAAAGCCAGTGAAGGGGTTTATGAGTGGCCGACGACTCCTTTTTCTTCTGTTTCCTCTTTTCTGTGTCTCAAGTCCTCGCTTTCCACATGGCATTCACGTTTAGGCCATCCATCTTCTCAGACTCTTAAGCACATTGTTTCAAACTTTTCATTGCCTACTCTGCCTTTGTCATCCTCTTTATTTTGCAACTCTTGTGCAACTAATAAAAGTCATAAGCTTCTGTTTTCAATTACTTCTATTCATTCTACCAGTCCTCTTGAGGTTGTCTTTACCGACGTATGGACATCGCCGGTTTATTCTGTTGATGGCTTCAAATACTACATAATATTTGTTGATCATTATACTCGCTACATTTGGTTTTATCCTCTTAAAACTAAATCGCAAGTTTCTCAGATTTTCCCATTGTTCAAAGCACTAGTGGAGAATCGTTTCAAGACGAAGCTGACAACACTCTATTCCGACAATGGCGGTGAGTACATTGGCCTACGCTCTTACCTTGTTACTCATGGAATTTCGCACTTTACAACTCCACCACACACTCCCGAGCACAACGGGATCGCAGAACGGAGACACCGTCACATTGTCAAAACGGGGTTGTCACTTCTTACACATGCTGACATTCCAACAACATATTGGACCTATGCATTCTCGACGGCGGTTTATCTCATCAATAGGATGCCTACACTGACGCTGGATTCCTCATCTCCATATCGGTGTTTGTTCGGAGTTGATCCAAACTATGTCAAACTTCGTACATTCGGGTGTTTATGCTATCCATGGCTACGTCCGTACGGTCAACACAAATTCAGTCCAAAATCAACTCCCTGCATTTTTGTTGGTTATTCCTTAACTCAAAGTGCTTTTTTATGTCTTGATGTCTCTTCCTCTCGTCTCTACACATCAAGACATGTCGTTTTTCATAAAACAATTTTTCCCTTTAATAAGCTCACTAACGATTCCTTTCCCACTACGCTCTCTCAAGTTCTTCCTTCAGCCACACCCTCAGCTTCCTTGGTTCCAATCTATCGTCGTCCACTCACGCCTTTAAGTCCCCCTGGTAGAGTTCCTTCACCGCAACCGGAATCACTTCCTAAGGAGACTACAATGGACCACTCTTCTGATGTGGAACACACAACCCACGCAGATATCACTCCTGAAGTAAGTGAACCATCTCAGGATATTCCAACGCCACAAAATAATCACGAGATGACTACTCGCGCCAAGAACCATATTCGGAAACCAAATCCGAAATATGGTCTCGCTGCTCATCTCACATAGATTGAACCGAAAACTGTTGTGGAAGCTTTGAAAGATAAGCGATGGAGACGAGCCATGAGTGATAAAATTGATGCACAAATTCGACATGGCACATGGGATTTGGTGCCATTTGACCAAGCTCATAATGTTGTTGGTTGTAAGTGGGTATTTACTATTAAACGAAAAACAGATGGTTCTGTTGACAGATTTAAAGCGAGATTGGTGGCAAAAGGCTTTCATCAACAACCTGGTGTTGATTTCCAGGAGACGTTTAGTCCAGTGATCAAACACGCGACGATACGACTTGTTCTTGGTATTGCTATCGCAAGAAACTGGCCCCTCTGACAACTAGATGTGAACAACGCATTCCTCCAAGGCAAACTTTCGGAGGAGGTTTACATGCTACAACCGCCCGGGTTTGTTGATCAAGATCATCCAGACTTTGTATGTCGCCTTAAGAAGGCGATGTATGGACTAAAACAGGCTCCTCGGGCATGGTACAATGAACTTCGGACGTTTCTCTTAAGCGTTGGCTTCACCAACTCCCTTGCAGATGCATCTCTGTTTATTCTCCGCTCTGGTAATCAATTTGTCTATATACTTATCTACGTCGATGACATTCTAGTTACAGGGAGCTGCACATTGATGGTCACGAAGTTCATTGACTCTCTCTCGAGTCGATTCTCTCTTAAAGATCTCGGCAAACTCTCATACTTTCTTGGACTAGAATCTTATCGCACACCATCTGGTTTGCGTCTCACACAGCAACGCTACACGACTGATCTTTTGGTTCGGACAAACATGGAGAATGCTAAACCAGTCACTACACCAATGTCATCCTCTCAGTCCTTGACGCTCTCTCAAAGCTCTCCAATGGAGGATCCTACACTCTATCGCGCAACAGTAGGGAGTCTTCAGTACCTTGCCTTGACTCGTCCGGATATAGCATTCGCTGTCAATAGGTTGTCTCAGTTCATGCACATGCCTACGACAGCTCATTGGGATGCCGCTAAGCGTGTTTTGCGGTATCTAGCGGGGACAGTTACTTACGGAATTTTCTTCTCTGCTTCGTCTCCAATGACACTTCATGCTTACAGTGATGCTGATTGGGCTGGTGACAAAGATGATTATTCATCAACAGGGGCGTATATTGTTTATCTCGGCAAACAACCTGTCTCTTGGTCATCACGCAAACAAAAGGGTGTCGCACGTTCTTCAACCGAGGCATAGTACAGATCTGTTGCAGTCACTGCTGCTGAGCTCAAATGGCTATTGTCTCTTGCTTCTGAACTTGGTATACCTCTCTTTGGTACTCCGACGATCTACTGCGACAATATAGGCGCAACTCATCTTTGTGCCAATCCGGTGTTTCATTCGCGAATGAAACACATCGCTCTTGACTATCATTTTGTTCGTGAGCAAGTTCAGAGTAGTACACTTCGTGTGTCTCATGTAAGCTCGGCTGATCAGTTAGCAGACGCTTTAACCAAGCCGTTACCGCGAGCCCGTTTCCAAGACTTGGCGATCAAGATTGGACTCACTTCGGGTCGTCTATCTTGAGGGAGCATGTTAGTATATTCTCTTTATATTCCCACCATATCGTGTCTGCCACCGTATTGTGTCTACCACTATATCTTATCTAAGATACAAGCCACTCATAGTTGTTAATACTTCTTGTCACTATCACAATTGTATCGTGTATATATACACATCTCATAATATCAATAAACATCAATCAGAATCTAATTCCAAACACTCATATGGTATCAGAGCATCTGATCCTCAACTAAGATTTTTTTTTTCTTCTCAACATCTCTTCTTTCTCATCTCTCATACGATGTCAACCTCCTCTGTTTCTTCTGCATCTAGCACATCTCCAGTCTTTGATGGTGCTGATCCAAAATCACCTTTGATTTCTGTCAACATGACCAGCATCACGAAACTCTCGTCCTCCAACTACCTCACATGGAAGCTCCAAGTTTGTGCCCTTCTCAAGGCACATGAACTTCACGGTTTTCTTGAAAACACCGCTGCCGTACCTGCCGCCACTGTCACCACATGTGGATCTCAATCCACAAGTCCTCTTTTTCTTGTCTGGAAACGACAAGATAAAATGATCTATAGTGCTCTTCTTGGCACTCTGTCTCTCAGCACGCAGCCGATCGTTGCTCGTGCAACGACTTCGCATGAGATCTGGAAAATCCTAGCCAACACCTTCGGCAAGCCATCTCGCGCTCATATCAAGCAGTTGAAAAGCCAACTGAAGCACATCTCCAAAGGTCCTCAATCAATAACAGAATACATGAGGAACGTCATGATCAAAGTAGATCAACTGGCACTTCTTGGATCTCCCTTAGAGCATGAAGATTTACTTGATGTTATCACTGAGGGTTTAGGTGATGACTTCCGCGCTGTAGTAGAAATGGTGAATGGCATAGATATACCAATCTCTGTGGAAGAACTTCACGAGAAGCTTTTAAGCCGAGAAAACTCAATCTCTGCTACAACGGAACTCTCTGGCCCCTCTGTGCCGATCACGGCGAATGCGTCTCAGTATTTTCATCCGCAACATCACTACTCCCAACAATTACCGTGGCCCCTCTCGAGGAAACTATCGTAATTCAAGACCTTATCTAGGCAAGTGTCAACTATGCGGTACACATGGACATAGTGCGAGAAAGTGCTCTCAACTAGCAATACCGTCACAGCAGCATCAACGCACTCCTACTCCATGGAACACTGCTCAACCGCCTATGGCTCCACCCCAATGGACTCCACAGGCACATTACACCTCTGTCTCACCTTCTGATGCAGGATCGTGGCTTCTGGACAGCGGTGCTTCGCACCATATTGCGAGTGATCTCAGCAATCTTTCCTTGCACACACCGTACCACGGTGGGGAAGACGTGATGATTGGCAACGGTGCTGGACTCAACATCACTCATACCGGTTCCTCTCTCTTACACTCAAATTCTCGTCCACTATCTCTTACAAATGTCTTATGTGTTCCACAAATGAAGAAGAATTTGATTTCGGTTAACAAATTATGTGCCACTAACAATGTCATGGTACAACTTTGTCCATCAACTTTTCAGGTGAAGAACCTCAGCACGGGGGCAACCCTCCTGCACGGCAAAGCCAGTGAAGGGGTTTATGAGTGGCCGACGACTCCTTTTTCTTCTGTTTCCTCTTTTCTGTGTCTCAAGTCCTCGCTTTCCACATGGCATTCACGTTTAGGCCATCCATCTTCTCAGACTCTTAAGCACATTGTTTCAAACTTTTCATTGCCTACTCTGCCTTTGTCATCCTCTTTATTTTGCAACTCTTGTGCAACTAATAAAAGTCATAAGCTTCTGTTTTCAATTACTTCTATTCATTCTACCAGTCCTCTTGAGGTTGTCTTTACCGACGTATGGACATCGCCGGTTTATTCTGTTGATGGCTTCAAATACTACATAATATTTGTTGATCATTATACTCGCTACATTTGGTTTTATCCTCTTAAAACTAAATCGCAAGTTTCTCAGATTTTCCCATTGTTCAAAGCACTAGTGGAGAATCGTTTCAAGACGAAGCTGACAACACTCTATTCCGACAATGGCGGTGAGTACATTGGCCTACGCTCTTACCTTGTTACTCATGGAATTTCGCACTTTACAACTCCACCACACACTCCCGAGCACAACGGGATCGCAGAACGGAGACACCGTCACATTGTCAAAACGGGGTTGTCACTTCTTACACATGCTGACATTCCAACAACATATTGGACCTATGCATTCTCGACGGCGGTTTATCTCATCAATAGGATGCCTACACTGACGCTGGATTCCTCATCTCCATATCGGTGTTTGTTCGGAGTTGATCCAAACTATGTCAAACTTCGTACATTCGGGTGTTTATGCTATCCATGGCTACGTCCGTACGGTCAACACAAATTCAGTCCAAAATCAACTCCCTGCATTTTTGTTGGTTATTCCTTAACTCAAAGTGCTTTTTTATGTCTTGATGTCTCTTCCTCTCGTCTCTACACATCAAGACATGTCGTTTTTCATAAAACAATTTTTCCCTTTAATAAGCTCACTAACGATTCCTTTCCCACTACGCTCTCTCAAGTTCTTCCTTCAGCCACACCCTCAGCTTCCTTGGTTCCAATCTATCGTCGTCCACTCACGCCTTTAAGTCCCCCTGGTAGAGTTCCTTCACCGCAACCGGAATCACTTCCTAAGGAGACTACAATGGACCACTCTTCTGATGTGGAACACACAACCCACGCAGATATCACTCCTGAAGTAAGTGAACCATCTCAGGATATTCCAACGCCACAAAATAATCACGAGATGACTACTCGCGCCAAGAACCATATTCGGAAACCAAATCCGAAATATGGTCTCGCTGCTCATCTCACATAGATTGAACCGAAAACTGTTGTGGAAGCTTTGAAAGATAAGCGATGGAGACGAGCCATGAGTGATAAAATTGATGCACAAATTCGACATGGCACATGGGATTTGGTGCCATTTGACCAAGCTCATAATGTTGTTGGTTGTAAGTGGGTATTTACTATTAAACGAAAAACAGATGGTTCTGTTGACAGATTTAAAGCGAGATTGGTGGCAAAAGGCTTTCATCAACAACCTGGTGTTGATTTCCAGGAGACGTTTAGTCCAGTGATCAAACACGCGACGATACGACTTGTTCTTGGTATTGCTATCGCAAGAAACTGGCCCCTCTGACAACTAGATGTGAACAACGCATTCCTCCAAGGCAAACTTTCGGAGGAGGTTTACATGCTACAACCGCCCGGGTTTGTTGATCAAGATCATCCAGACTTTGTATGTCGCCTTAAGAAGGCGATGTATGGACTAAAACAGGCTCCTCGGGCATGGTACAATGAACTTCGGACGTTTCTCTTAAGCGTTGGCTTCACCAACTCCCTTGCAGATGCATCTCTGTTTATTCTCCGCTCTGGTAATCAATTTGTCTATATACTTATCTACGTCGATGACATTCTAGTTACAGGGAGCTGCACATTGATGGTCACGAAGTTCATTGACTCTCTCTCGAGTCGATTCTCTCTTAAAGATCTCGGCAAACTCTCATACTTTCTTGGACTAGAATCTTATCGCACACCATCTGGTTTGCGTCTCACACAGCAACGCTACACGACTGATCTTTTGGTTCGGACAAACATGGAGAATGCTAAACCAGTCACTACACCAATGTCATCCTCTCAGTCCTTGACGCTCTCTCAAAGCTCTCCAATGGAGGATCCTACACTCTATCGCGCAACAGTAGGGAGTCTTCAGTACCTTGCCTTGACTCGTCCGGATATAGCATTCGCTGTCAATAGGTTGTCTCAGTTCATGCACATGCCTACGACAGCTCATTGGGATGCCGCTAAGCGTGTTTTGCGGTATCTAGCGGGGACAGTTACTTACGGAATTTTCTTCTCTGCTTCGTCTCCAATGACACTTCATGCTTACAGTGATGCTGATTGGGCTGGTGACAAAGATGATTATTCATCAACAGGGGCGTATATTGTTTATCTCGGCAAACAACCTGTCTCTTGGTCATCACGCAAACAAAAGGGTGTCGCACGTTCTTCAACCGAGGCATAGTACAGATCTGTTGCAGTCACTGCTGCTGAGCTCAAATGGCTATTGTCTCTTGCTTCTGAACTTGGTATACCTCTCTTTGGTACTCCGACGATCTACTGCGACAATATAGGCGCAACTCATCTTTGTGCCAATCCGGTGTTTCATTCGCGAATGAAACACATCGCTCTTGACTATCATTTTGTTCGTGAGCAAGTTCAGAGTAGTACACTTCGTGTGTCTCATGTAAGCTCGGCTGATCAGTTAGCAGACGCTTTAACCAAGCCGTTACCGCGAGCCCGTTTCCAAGACTTGGCGATCAAGATTGGACTCACTTCGGGTCGTCTATCTTGAGGGAGCATGTTAGTATATTCTCTTTATATTCCCACCATATCGTGTCTGCCACCGTATTGTGTCTACCACTATATCTTATCTAAGATACAAGCCACTCATAGTTGTTAATACTTCTTGTCACTATCACAATTGTATCGTGTATATATACACATCTCATAATATCAATAAACATCAATCAGAATCTAATTCCAAACACTCATATGGTATCAGAGCATCTGATCCTCAACTAAGATTTTTTTTTTCTTCTCAACATCTCTTCTTTCTCATCTCTCATACGATGTCAACCTCCTCTGTTTCTTCTGCATCTAGCACATCTCCAGTCTTTGATGGTGCTGATCCAAAATCACCTTTGATTTCTGTCAACATGACCAGCATCACGAAACTCTCGTCCTCCAACTACCTCACATGGAAGCTCCAAGTTTGTGCCCTTCTCAAGGCACATGAACTTCACGGTTTTCTTGAAAACACCGCTGCCGTACCTGCCGCCACTGTCACCACATGTGGATCTCAATCCACAAGTCCTCTTTTTCTTGTCTGGAAACGACAAGATAAAATGATCTATAGTGCTCTTCTTGGCACTCTGTCTCTCAGCACGCAGCCGATCGTTGCTCGTGCAACGACTTCGCATGAGATCTGGAAAATCCTAGCCAACACCTTCGGCAAGCCATCTCGCGCTCATATCAAGCAGTTGAAAAGCCAACTGAAGCACATCTCCAAAGGTCCTCAATCAATAACAGAATACATGAGGAACGTCATGATCAAAGTAGATCAACTGGCACTTCTTGGATCTCCCTTAGAGCATGAAGATTTACTTGATGTTATCACTGAGGGTTTAGGTGATGACTTCCGCGCTGTAGTAGAAATGGTGAATGGCATAGATATACCAATCTCTGTGGAAGAACTTCACGAGAAGCTTTTAAGCCGAGAAAACTCAATCTCTGCTACAACGGAACTCTCTGGCCCCTCTGTGCCGATCACGGCGAATGCGTCTCAGTATTTTCATCCGCAACATCACTACTCCCAACAATTACCGTGGCCCCTCTCGAGGAAACTATCGTAATTCAAGACCTTATCTAGGCAAGTGTCAACTATGCGGTACACATGGACATAGTGCGAGAAAGTGCTCTCAACTAGCAATACCGTCACAGCAGCATCAACGCACTCCTACTCCATGGAACACTGCTCAACCGCCTATGGCTCCACCCCAATGGACTCCACAGGCACATTACACCTCTGTCTCACCTTCTGATGCAGGATCGTGGCTTCTGGACAGCGGTGCTTCGCACCATATTGCGAGTGATCTCAGCAATCTTTCCTTGCACACACCGTACCACGGTGGGGAAGACGTGATGATTGGCAACGGTGCTGGACTCAACATCACTCATACCGGTTCCTCTCTCTTACACTCAAATTCTCGTCCACTATCTCTTACAAATGTCTTATGTGTTCCACAAATGAAGAAGAATTTGATTTCGGTTAACAAATTATGTGCCACTAACAATGTCATGGTACAACTTTGTCCATCAACTTTTCAGGTGAAGAACCTCAGCACGGGGGCAACCCTCCTGCACGGCAAAGCCAGTGAAGGGGTTTATGAGTGGCCGACGACTCCTTTTTCTTCTGTTTCCTCTTTTCTGTGTCTCAAGTCCTCGCTTTCCACATGGCATTCACGTTTAGGCCATCCATCTTCTCAGACTCTTAAGCACATTGTTTCAAACTTTTCATTGCCTACTCTGCCTTTGTCATCCTCTTTATTTTGCAACTCTTGTGCAACTAATAAAAGTCATAAGCTTCTGTTTTCAATTACTTCTATTCATTCTACCAGTCCTCTTGAGGTTGTCTTTACCGACGTATGGACATCGCCGGTTTATTCTGTTGATGGCTTCAAATACTACATAATATTTGTTGATCATTATACTCGCTACATTTGGTTTTATCCTCTTAAAACTAAATCGCAAGTTTCTCAGATTTTCCCATTGTTCAAAGCACTAGTGGAGAATCGTTTCAAGACGAAGCTGACAACACTCTATTCCGACAATGGCGGTGAGTACATTGGCCTACGCTCTTACCTTGTTACTCATGGAATTTCGCACTTTACAACTCCACCACACACTCCCGAGCACAACGGGATCGCAGAACGGAGACACCGTCACATTGTCAAAACGGGGTTGTCACTTCTTACACATGCTGACATTCCAACAACATATTGGACCTATGCATTCTCGACGGCGGTTTATCTCATCAATAGGATGCCTACACTGACGCTGGATTCCTCATCTCCATATCGGTGTTTGTTCGGAGTTGATCCAAACTATGTCAAACTTCGTACATTCGGGTGTTTATGCTATCCATGGCTACGTCCGTACGGTCAACACAAATTCAGTCCAAAATCAACTCCCTGCATTTTTGTTGGTTATTCCTTAACTCAAAGTGCTTTTTTATGTCTTGATGTCTCTTCCTCTCGTCTCTACACATCAAGACATGTCGTTTTTCATAAAACAATTTTTCCCTTTAATAAGCTCACTAACGATTCCTTTCCCACTACGCTCTCTCAAGTTCTTCCTTCAGCCACACCCTCAGCTTCCTTGGTTCCAATCTATCGTCGTCCACTCACGCCTTTAAGTCCCCCTGGTAGAGTTCCTTCACCGCAACCGGAATCACTTCCTAAGGAGACTACAATGGACCACTCTTCTGATGTGGAACACACAACCCACGCAGATATCACTCCTGAAGTAAGTGAACCATCTCAGGATATTCCAACGCCACAAAATAATCACGAGATGACTACTCGCGCCAAGAACCATATTCGGAAACCAAATCCGAAATATGGTCTCGCTGCTCATCTCACATAGATTGAACCGAAAACTGTTGTGGAAGCTTTGAAAGATAAGCGATGGAGACGAGCCATGAGTGATAAAATTGATGCACAAATTCGACATGGCACATGGGATTTGGTGCCATTTGACCAAGCTCATAATGTTGTTGGTTGTAAGTGGGTATTTACTATTAAACGAAAAACAGATGGTTCTGTTGACAGATTTAAAGCGAGATTGGTGGCAAAAGGCTTTCATCAACAACCTGGTGTTGATTTCCAGGAGACGTTTAGTCCAGTGATCAAACACGCGACGATACGACTTGTTCTTGGTATTGCTATCGCAAGAAACTGGCCCCTCTGACAACTAGATGTGAACAACGCATTCCTCCAAGGCAAACTTTCGGAGGAGGTTTACATGCTACAACCGCCCGGGTTTGTTGATCAAGATCATCCAGACTTTGTATGTCGCCTTAAGAAGGCGATGTATGGACTAAAACAGGCTCCTCGGGCATGGTACAATGAACTTCGGACGTTTCTCTTAAGCGTTGGCTTCACCAACTCCCTTGCAGATGCATCTCTGTTTATTCTCCGCTCTGGTAATCAATTTGTCTATATACTTATCTACGTCGATGACATTCTAGTTACAGGGAGCTGCACATTGATGGTCACGAAGTTCATTGACTCTCTCTCGAGTCGATTCTCTCTTAAAGATCTCGGCAAACTCTCATACTTTCTTGGACTAGAATCTTATCGCACACCATCTGGTTTGCATCTCACACAGCAACGCTACACGACTGATCTTTTGGTTCGGACAAACATGGAGAATGCTAAACCAGTCACTACACCAATGTCATCCTCTCAGTCCTTGACGCTCTCTCAAAGCTCTCCAATGGAGGATCCTACACTCTATCGCGCAACAGTAGGGAGTCTTCAGTACCTTGCCTTGACTCGTCCGGATATAGCATTCGCTGTCAATAGGTTGTCTCAGTTCATGCACATGCCTACGACAGCTCATTGGGATGCCGCTAAGCGTGTTTTGCGGTATCTAGCGGGGACAGTTACTTACGGAATTTTCTTCTCTGCTTCGTCTCCAATGACACTTCATGCTTACAGTGATGCTGATTGGGCTGGTGACAAAGATGATTATTCATCAACAGGGGCGTATATTGTTTATCTCGGCAAACAACCTGTCTCTTGGTCATCACGCAAACAAAAGGGTGTCGCACGTTCTTCAACCGAGGCATAGTACAGATCTGTTGCAGTCACTGCTGCTGAGCTCAAATGGCTATTGTCTCTTGCTTCTGAACTTGGTATACCTCTCTTTGGTACTCCGACGATCTACTGCGACAATATAGGCGCAACTCATCTTTGTGCCAATCCGGTGTTTCATTCGCGAATGAAACACATCGCTCTTGACTATCATTTTGTTCGTGAGCAAGTTCAGAGTAGTACACTTCGTGTGTCTCATGTAAGCTCGGCTGATCAGTTAGCAGACGCTTTAACCAAGCCGTTACCGCGAGCCCGTTTCCAAGACTTGGCGATCAAGATTGGACTCACTTCGGGTCGTCTATCTTGAGGGAGCATGTTAGTATATTCTCTTTATATTCCCACCATATCGTGTCTGCCACCGTATTGTGTCTAC
This sequence comes from Alliaria petiolata, assembly GCA_020283515.1. Classification (NCBI taxonomy): domain Eukaryota; kingdom Viridiplantae; phylum Streptophyta; class Magnoliopsida; order Brassicales; family Brassicaceae; genus Alliaria; species Alliaria petiolata. Next base: position 220,770 of record JAHZTW010000061.1, on the reverse strand, counting down.
CACTATATCTTATCTAAGATACAAGCCACTCATAGTTGTTAATACTTCTTGTCACTATCACAATTGTATCGTGTATATATACACATCTCATAATATCAATAAACATCAATCAGAATCTAATTCCAAACACTCATACTTCTAACCACCAGAGACAGTGGCGATTCATTAAAAAAAAAGAGGGGGAAACACCCAAGTTTTGAGCTCGGCAGCTCCGACGACAGCTTGTCTCAGCTCAACAAAAATTCTAGAAATAAGATCGGTGGCTTTACCCATTTACCATTGTCTCATGCCGTTTAATCATCATTCATCATGATGTAACAAATCTGGGGAAGACTAAAGCTTCACTTACTAACCGAGAGAATTCGCTACGGCACCGAATCCATTACGTATTGTAATAACATCGTCATTAGTCTAATCTTGGAAAGCATGAAGAATCATATCCATCAATATCAGATGCTCCTAAAGCCCTCACTTGCTTCACGATTGAGAACACGCCTACACGAAACACTTGCCCCACAGCTCAAAATAAAACGAGACACTCACACTGCCGAGCTAACTTATGAAAGTTTTCCAGCTCGTCATACCGAGCCCGTAAAATCATCTACTCGAGCCCGCCAACTTAAACACATCGCTTTTGACAGCTGGTCACGACCCAGCTCGCCAATTCGTCACAGATCTCAACGATCTTTATTTAAAAAAAAAAAAAGAGGACAAGACGCACTATCGAGCTAGCTCAGCTCATCTCGCTAAAGAACTCATTTGTGACTAGAACAAGCCTCCACAACGCTCTCGATGAGTACCAGGACAGAAGCTTAAACGCTTATCAGTTTGAGCTCTTCAGCATAAATACGATGCTCACTCAGCTCGCCAGTAAGACATACTGGCTTATTCTCACAAATAAGCCTAATCAAAGAAGCTCTATGGGGGAACTCGCCAACAGTAAAGGAAACACTATTAGGTACAAATAACGTACCGATGTAACTATTATCAACCCAGGAGTCCAAAGACGACGAGCTGAAACCCTAGTTATGGAGAAAAAACCGTAAGAACACTTTGCTTCCTCGTCAAGCAATCACCAAAACAAAAAAAAAAAACCTGCAGTGCGCAAGTAAGGGGGTTTCGAGGCTAATTCCAGAACAACCAGAGAGATTCAGGTCGCGTACAAATTTCAATACACCATCTTCAAAAGAACGTGGGAAGCTCGTGTGAGTTCTGATCAAACCGATATTTGGTGTCCTCCACGGTGGCACGTCGAACGTCATAATCAACGGTGGGATAAAAAAAAATAACGGTCAATTCGTTATTTATTCACCCTTCTGGAAGCTATTTGATGCATTATACAACAATGACATACATGTCGAGCCATGATGTTCCGTTGCGCAACCGAGCTCGTTAATCAAAACTCATGGCTCTCACAGCTCGAGATCAATAGCACGTTGCTCTGCTAGCTCATCATACCAAGCTCATCACTCCGTCCGTCATACCGGATTATTTTCACAAGATGTCTTCTACCAAAAAAAAAAGAAAAGGGGCCCCGAACGACTTCTTCTTCGCCAAGCTTTGTTAATGGCTTCGACATTACAGAGGTTTAGATCTCTATCTCCGCCACAACTTCCAGTTCACAGTCTGCTCAATCAGCCTCAAGCAAACTCTCAAGACGACCTCTAGGAAAAACGAGCTCTTACACTTTGACTTCAGTTCGAAATCTCAAGGATCATAAAAAGAAGAAATCAAGACACTCATCGTCTCCCTTATGATCTCGTCGACAAACATCACTTTCTCCTGGCATCTTTGGATGTTACAGCTTTTCTCATGTCATCAAGAACGAGGACACACACAAAAAAAGGATGACGACCTCTTTTCAAGTCGAGCTCTCCATCAATGGCTCCACCGATTTTCACCTCCTCAATTTGAAGTCGTCAAATTGTCAGGTCGATTCGTATTATACAAGTCAAATTTTGACTCAAGAACAAGCTTGGATTCACTTCATCCCACTAGCCATAGCTTCTACGAGCTCTCAATCCAGCAAGAAATTAAGCTGAGCAGAGGTAAGCCTCCATCACGGGAACATCGTGAGACTCGCACACTCAAAGCCGAGCTGAAAGTTTCGCATCTAGTATGGGAAAACGAGTTCCCGAACTCAACTAAAGCCGATCTCACACTTGATAGCAATAAAAGCCGATCTCTCATGGTCGCAAATCAAGCCGATCTCACATGGTCGCAAACATAACTAATCTCATATTTAGTCATATCTTAGGTCGATCTCGAACATGATCGCAAGCGGACCAAAACCACAAGCACAAGATCGACTCTTTGCATCTAGACGTCGGATCCATAATAGCACGAGATCGACTCTCATACATAATATTATGTCTCTAAGTGACTCATCTTGGCGACGATAACGAAGGCTTGTTCTTTCTCCATCACAAAAATCAGATTCACTCATCTCCTCCATGCATGAAACCATGATACAAACAAGATTTATGCCGAGCTCTACGCAACAAAAAAATGAAGAAGAAGACTCTTGCTCCACCGAGCTAGATCAAGCTCAAACTCTCAATCAACGAGCACCACTAAAGATCCCTCCGATCTCTCTTTTGATGGAACATTCAACGTTTCCATCGCCAACGTCGTCTCCATAATGATCAAGAAGTTTTGTCTTTAACGGCTTTGGCAAAACAAATCTTTCTCTTCCGTTACATTGCTTCCCAATGGATTATTAAGCATCAATGGATCATGTTTTCATTAAGAAGCCGATCTTTTCCGGAGGATTCAACAGAGCCTTTAAAAAAAAACAATACTAAGATCTACACAAATCAGTGTCGTCGGGATGAAGCTAATGGAAATCTTGTCCTCATCATATCTATCGAAGATTGGATATGCATCATCACAAACATTGACGATTGAATCTGAATTATTGTAGACATCGAAGATTGGATCGTCATAGTACACAAGTTCCATATTAGATAATTTAGCTAATTCATTGTCATAAACATCAAAGAAAGGTTCATCGGTGATGTCCTTGCCATGATCAAAACTACCTTCTAATTCACAACATTGCGAAAACTGGTTCTGGGTCACGTTCCCTGCAATTTGCTGGATCGATTTATAAAATTGTACCCTGGAAATTCTCCCGCACCGGAAATAGGGTCCGACGAAGCTATGCCCATTCGTTTGGCTGTTCATCAACACGCCTTTCGTTGCTTGAAGGTTGGAGATATGTTTCGATGGCATGATGATTGGGATTCAAGTGACAAAATCATTTGTCTCCGATACCAACTGATGGAGAGGCGGAAGCTATAAACGAAGACACACCAAATATTTGTGTAATCGGGTTTGAAATAAACGTAGAAGATTTACGTTTAAATCGATAAAAATTGGGAATACTCTTCCCCGTGCTTATGAAAGCTTGGTAGAGGTTGGGAATACTCTACCCCGTGCTACGAAAGCTCGTGTAGCTATGAAAGCTCAAAGGTTTAATCAAAATCAAAGTTGTGTTTACAAAAGCCCTAGAATAGCTATTTATAGTTTGCGTAGAGATCAATACGAATATTCTATATCCTAATCAAAAAAAAATTATAAAAGAGTAAAACCAAAACAATAAACGAAATAGAGAATACTTGACGAACACGTAAAAGCCCATAACGTGTTCGTCGTAAAGCCCATTAAACATAAGATGCGTTGCATCACGTTCTCATTTATCTTCACCTTCACCTCAAATCCTTTTAGTAAACCCTTTCCAAAAGGGTCTCGTTCTTACTTGGAACAAAACTCTTAGGAACGTTCAAGGTGAAACTCTCACTGCAGGTGCCTTCACCTTCAATGTAATTAAGACGTAACGCAGATAAGTCTCCTGTAGTTTGGCATATAATAGGGTAAGGTTTTACATAGTTGATGCACCAGTAGAACACGGTGAGGCTCTTTTAGTTTGGCGAAAGCTCAAAAATTTCTGGAGGCAAGGTTGTTCTGGTGAATGTAGAGGAGCAAAAATAACCCAGGTGGTCTGTTCTGGCAAGTGTAAGAGTGTTAGATGTTTGATTTAGATGGAAAACAGAGTACTCTTGGTCTGAGGTGACTAAAGTGGTATTGTTGTTTTTGTACCAGTGAAGCTCCAGTAATGGATGACCGCAATATCTTTGACGATTCCGTCCCGAGAAAGGGAAACCAGCGGTGATATTTCCACACTGAAACAGAGTTTCACACAATCCAAGTTTAGATGAAGCACAAGGAATAGGGTGAAAAGAGGAGAAGATGAAGAAAAAGACAGGAAAAGAAGTGGAGAGATAGTACATGATTTGTTTGTGATCTATTAACTGTGGGTCTTGTGTTGAGAGGAAACAAAAAGAGAGAGATCGATAAGGAGCAAGTGGAAACGGTTAAGGCCATGAAGGGGAAACAGAGGAACTTGGAGTCTTTTTTATCTTGTCTTTATTAATTGACCCCCAAAAATAGATATTCAGATATAGAGCGAGATTGATCATTGGGTTTTCCTCGTTTTTCCAAAACAATTTCTTGGAAATAGAGGTAAATCATGATTTTTATGTGTGTGTGGGGGTTTAGTACATAATGGAATTAAATCTTTAGTAGGAAAGAGAGGGACTTGCCGGTAAACCAAGACCATACTATCTCTTATCTGCTAAATATGCTCATTCATCACCATTTATTAAAGCTGACCAAAAAAGATTTAGGAGACTGGAAAAGTCAAAGACTTAGGTTGAAACTTTCACATTCCTTATAGATCAAACGATTTAGTCTCTCTTCAAACAAAATTAAGTGTTCATATTAATGCTTAAACAAGAAAAAGCATTAAGGTTTAAGAATGACTCAGATAAATACACACACGCTTGTCATCGAACATGACATTAAGGTTTATGTGTTCGTTTCCATTGCTCGAATCCTCTAAATGAGTTTGTTAATGTAACAGCCCGGATCCATCCCATTTGAATAAGTTTAAATGGATTGATTTTGCTACCTATGTCATCAAAGTGCACTTACTTTTTTCGATCACTTACCCTGAGAGAACTCCAGAGTTAAGCGTGCTTATACTGGAGTAGGATTAAGATGTGTGACCTTCCGGGAAGTCCTCTGCGGAACCGTGTGAGTGAGACTAAAACACGGGAAAAAGTCACGTTGTAATTGCAGGGACAAGTAAATCAGTCGGTCGAGCCACCGAGAAAAATAGCGCACCGACCGTCGGACAGGGCGGGGGGGGGGTGTGGGACCTCGCTGGTATGGGCGGTCGGGGTGTCTCAACTGGTATCAGAGGCAAGGAAAGTCAAAGTGGTTCTGTCCCAGGAGACTGTTTTAGGGTTTGGGGGTTAAGGTTCACACTGGCGGGATCAGAATTCGTGCACGAATTTCCATTTAGTGGGGAAGAATTGTAACGACCCGGCTCCGGCTTATTTGAATAAGTTTAAATGGATTGATTTGGCTA
>JAHZTW010000061.1:144105-158606 GCA_020283515.1 Alliaria petiolata | reverse complement strand
AGAGTTCCTTCACCGCAACCGGAATCACTTCCTAAGGAGACTACAATGGACCACTCTTCTGATGTGGAACACACAACCCACGCAGATATCACTCCTGAAGTAAGTGAACCATCTCAGGATATTCCAACGCCACAAAATAATCACGAGATGACTACTCGCGCCAAGAACCATATTCGGAAACCAAATCCGAAATATGGTCTCGCTGCTCATCTCACAGAGATTGAACCGAAAACTGTTGTGGAAGCTTTGAAAGATAAGCGATGGAGACGAGCCATGAGTGATGAAATTGATGCACAAATTCGACATGGCACATGGGATTTGGTGCCATTTGACCAAGCTCATAATGTTGTTGGTTGTAAGTGGGTATTTACTATTAAACGAAAAACAGATGGTTCTGTTGACAGATTTAAAGCGAGATTGGTGGCAAAAGGCTTTCATCAACAACCTGGTGTTGATTTCCAGGAGACGTTTAGTCCAGTGATCAAACACGCGACGATACGACTTGTTCTTGGTATTGCTATCGCAAGAAACTGGCCCCTCTGACAACTAGATGTGAACAACGCATTCCTCCAAGGCAAACTTTCGGAGGAGGTTTACATGCTACAACCGCCCGGGTTTGTTGATCAAGATCATCCAGACTTTGTATGTCGCCTTAAGAAGGCGATGTATGGACTAAAACAGGCTCCTCGGGCATGGTACAATGAACTTCGGACGTTTCTCTTAAGCGTTGGCTTCACCAACTCCCTTGCAGATGCATCTCTGTTTATTCTCCGCTCTGGTAATCAATTTGTCTATATACTTATCTACGTCGATGACATTCTAGTTACAGGGAGCTGCACATTGATGGTCACGAAGTTCATTGACTCTCTCTCGAGTCGATTCTCTCTTAAAGATCTCGGCAAACTCTCATACTTTCTTGGACTAGAATCTTATCGCACACCATCTGGTTTGCATCTCACACAGCAACGCTACACGACTGATCTTTTGGTTCGGACAAACATGGAGAATGCTAAACCAGTCACTACACCAATGTCATCCTCTCAGTCCTTGACGCTCTCTCAAAGCTCTCCAATGGAGGATCCTACACTCTATCGCGCAACAGTAGGGAGTCTTCAGTACCTTGCCTTGACTCGTCCGGATATAGCATTCGCTGTCAATAGGTTGTCTCAGTTCATGCACATGCCTACGACAGCTCATTGGGATGCCGCTAAGCGTGTTTTGCGGTATCTAGCGGGGACAGTTACTTACGGAATTTTCTTCTCTGCTTCGTCTCCAATGACACTTCATGCTTACAGTGATGCTGATTGGGCTGGTGACAAAGATGATTATTCATCAACAGGGGCGTATATTGTTTATCTCGGCAAACAACCTGTCTCTTGGTCATCACGCAAACAAAAGGGTGTCGCACGTTCTTCAACCGAGGCATAGTACAGATCTGTTGCAGTCACTGCTGCTGAGCTCAAATGGCTATTGTCTCTTGCTTCTGAACTTGGTATACCTCTCTTTGGTACTCCGACGATCTACTGCGACAATATAGACGCAACTCATCTTTGTGCCAATCCGGTGTTTCATTCGCGAATGAAACACATCGCTCTTGACTATCATTTTGTTCGTGAGCAAGTTCAGAGTAGTACACTTCGTGTGTCTCATGTAAGCTCGGCTGATCAGTTAGCAGACGCTTTAACCAAGCCGTTACCGCGAGCCCGTTTCCAAGACTTGGCGATCAAGATTGGACTCACTTCGGGTCGTCTATCTTGAGGGAGCATGTTAGTATATTCTCTTTATACTCCCACCATATCGTGTCTGCCACCGTATTGTGTCTACCACTATATCTTATCTAAGATACAAGCCACTCATAGTTGTTAATACTTCTTGTCACTATCACAATTGTATCGTGTATATATACACATCTCATAATATCAATAAACATCAATCAGAATCTAATTCCAAACACTCATACTTCTAACCACCAGAGACAGTGGCGATTCATTAAAAAAAAAGAGGGGGAAACACCCAAGTTTTGAGCTCGGCAGCTCCGACGACAGCTTGTCTCAGCTCAACAAAAATTCTAGAAATAAGATCGGTGGCTTTACCCATTTACCATTGTCTCATGCCGTTTAATCATCATTCATCATGATGTAACAAATCTGGGGAAGACTAAAGCTTCACTTACTAACCGAGAGAATTCGCTACGGCACCGAATCCATTACGTATTGTAATAACATCGTCATTAGTCTAATCTTGGAAAGCATGAAGAATCATATCCATCAATATCAGATGCTCCTAAAGCCCTCACTTGCTTCACGATTGAGAACACGCCTACACGAAACACTTGCCCCACAGCTCAAAATAAAACGAGACACTCACACTGCCGAGCTAACTTATGAAAGTTTTCCAGCTCGTCATACCGAGCCCGTAAAATCATCTACTCGAGCCCGCCAACTTAAACACATCGCTTTTGACAGCTGGTCACGACCCAGCTCGCCAATTCGTCACAGATCTCAACGATCTTTATTTAAAAAAAAAAAAAGAGGACAAGACGCACTATCGAGCTAGCTCAGCTCATCTCGCTAAAGAACTCATTTGTGACTAGAACAAGCCTCCACAACGCTCTCGATGAGTACCAGGACAGAAGCTTAAACGCTTATCAGTTTGAGCTCTTCAGCATAAATACGATGCTCACTCAGCTCGCCAGTAAGACATACTGGCTTATTCTCACAAATAAGCCTAATCAAAGAAGCTCTATGGGGGAACTCGCCAACAGTAAAGGAAACACTATTAGGTACAAATAACGTACCGATGTAACTATTATCAACCCAGGAGTCCAAAGACGACGAGCTGAAACCCTAGTTATGGAGAAAAAACCGTAAGAACACTTTGCTTCCTCGTCAAGCAATCACCAAAACAAAAAAAAAAAACCTGCAGTGCGCAAGTAAGGGGGTTTCGAGGCTAATTCCAGAACAACCAGAGAGATTCAGGTCGCGTACAAATTTCAATACACCATCTTCAAAAGAACGTGGGAAGCTCGTGTGAGTTCTGATCAAACCGATATTTGGTGTCCTCCACGGTGGCACGTCGAACGTCATAATCAACGGTGGGATAAAAAAAAATAACGGTCAATTCGTTATTTATTCACCCTTCTGGAAGCTATTTGATGCATTATACAACAATGACATACATGTCGAGCCATGATGTTCCGTTGCGCAACCGAGCTCGTTAATCAAAACTCATGGCTCTCACAGCTCGAGATCAATAGCACGTTGCTCTGCTAGCTCATCATACCAAGCTCATCACTCCGTCCGTCATACCGGATTATTTTCACAAGATGTCTTCTACCAAAAAAAAAAGAAAAGGGGCCCCGAACGACTTCTTCTTCGCCAAGCTTTGTTAATGGCTTCGACATTACAGAGGTTTAGATCTCTATCTCCGCCACAACTTCCAGTTCACAGTCTGCTCAATCAGCCTCAAGCAAACTCTCAAGACGACCTCTAGGAAAAACGAGCTCTTACACTTTGACTTCAGTTCGAAATCTCAAGGATCATAAAAAGAAGAAATCAAGACACTCATCGTCTCCCTTATGATCTCGTCGACAAACATCACTTTCTCCTGGCATCTTTGGATGTTACAGCTTTTCTCATGTCATCAAGAACGAGGACACACACAAAAAAAGGATGACGACCTCTTTTCAAGTCGAGCTCTCCATCAATGGCTCCACCGATTTTCACCTCCTCAATTTGAAGTCGTCAAATTGTCAGGTCGATTCGTATTATACAAGTCAAATTTTGACTCAAGAACAAGCTTGGATTCACTTCATCCCACTAGCCATAGCTTCTACGAGCTCTCAATCCAGCAAGAAATTAAGCTGAGCAGAGGTAAGCCTCCATCACGGGAACATCGTGAGACTCGCACACTCAAAGCCGAGCTGAAAGTTTCGCATCTAGTATGGGAAAACGAGTTCCCGAACTCAACTAAAGCCGATCTCACACTTGATTGCAATAAAAGCCGATCTCTCATGGTCGCAAATCAAGCCGATCTCACATGGTCGCAAACATAACTAATCTCATATTTAGTCATATCTTAGGTCGATCTCGAACATGATCGCAAGCGGACCAAAACCACAAGCACAAGATCGACTCTTTGCATCTAGACGTCGGATCCATAATAGCACGAGATCGACTCTCATACATAATATTATGTCTCTAAGTGACTCATCTTGGCGACGATAACGAAGGCTTGTTCTTTCTCCATCACAAAAATCAGATTCACTCATCTCCTCCATGCATGAAACCATGATACAAACAAGATTTATGCCGAGCTCTACGCAACAAAAAAATGAAGAAGAAGACTCTTGCTCCACCGAGCTAGATCAAGCTCAAACTCTCAATCAACGAGCACCACTAAAGATCCCTCCGATCTCTCTTTTGATGGAACATTCAACGTTTCCATCGCCAACGTCGTCTCCATAATGATCAAGAAGTTTTGTCTTTAACGGCTTTGGCAAAACAAATCTTTCTCTTCCGTTACATTGCTTCCCAATGGATTATTAAGCATCAATGGATCATGTTTTCATTAAGAAGCCGATCTTTTCCGGAGGATTCAACAGAGCCTTTAAAAAAAAACAATACTAAGATCTACACAAATCAGTGTCGTCGGGATGAAGCTAATGGAAATCTTGTCCTCATCATATCTATCGAAGATTGGATATGCATCATCACAAACATTGACGATTGAATCTGAATTATTGTAGACATCGAAGATTGGATCGTCATAGTACACAAGTTCCATATTAGATAATTTAGCTAATTCATTGTCATAAACATCAAAGAAAGGTTCATCGGTGATGTCCTTGCCATGATCAAAACTACCTTCTAATTCACAACATTGCGAAAACTGGTTCTGGGTCACGTTCCCTGCAATTTGCTGGATCGATTTATAAAATTGTACCCTGGAAATTCTCCCGCACCGAAAATAGGGTCCGACGAAGCTATGCCCATTCGTTTGGCTGTTCATCAACACGCCTTTCGTTGCTTGAAGGTTGGAGATATGTTTCGATGGCATGATGATTGGGATTCAAGTGACAAAATCATTTGTCTCCGATACCAACTGATGGAGAGGCGGAAGCTATAAACGAAGACACACCAAATATTTGTGTAATCGGGTTTGAAATAAACGTAGAAGATTTACGTTTAAATCGATAAAAATTGGGAATACTCTTCCCCGTGCTTATGAAAGCTTGGTAGAGGTTGGGAATACTCTACCCCGTGCTACGAAAGCTCGTGTAGCTATGAAAGCTCAAAGGTTTAATCAAAATCAAAGTTGTGTTTACAAAAGCCCTAGAATAGCTATTTATAGTTTGCGTAGAGATCAATACGAATATTCTATATCCTAATCAAAAAAAAATTATAAAAGAGTAAAACCAAAACAATAAACGAAATAGAGAATACTTGACGAACACGTAAAAGCCCATAACGTGTTCGTAGTAAAGCCCATTAAACATAAGATGCGTTGCATCACGTTCTCATTTATCTTCACCTTCACCTCAAATCCTTTTAGTAAACCCTTTCCAAAAGGGTCTCGTTCTTACTTGGAACAAAACTCTTAGGAACGTTCAAGGTGAAACTCTCACTGCAGGTGCCTTCACCTTCAATGTAATTAAGACGTAACGCAGATAAGTCTCCTGTAGTTTGGCATATAATAGGGTAAGGTTTTACATAGTTGATGCACCAGTAGAACACGGTGAGGCTCTTTTAGTTTGGCGAAAGCTCAAAAATTTCTGGAGGCAAGGTTGTTCTGGTGAATGTAGAGGAGCAAAAATAACCCAGGTGGTCTGTTCTGGCAAGTGTAAGAGTGTTAGATGTTTGATTTAGATGGAAAACAGAGTACTCTTGGTCTGAGGTGACTAAAGTGGTATTGTTGTTTTTGTACCAGTGAAGCTCCAGTAATGGATGACCGCAATATCTTTGACGATTCCGTCCCGAGAAAGGGAAACCAGCGGTGATATTTCCACACTGAAACAGAGTTTCACACAATCCAAGTTTAGATGAAGCACAAGGAATAGGGTGAAAAGAGGAGAAGATGAAGAAAAAGACAGGAAAAGAAGTGGAGAGATAGTACATGATTTGTTTGTGATCTATTAACTGTGGGTCTTGTGTTGAGAGGAAACAAAAAGAGAGAGATCGATAAGGAGCAAGTGGAAACGGTTAAGGCCATGAAGGGGAAACAGAGGAACTTGGAGTCTTTTTTATCTTGTCTTTATTAATTGACCCCCAAAAATAGATATTCAGATATAGAGCGAGATTGATCATTGGGTTTTCCTCGTTTTTCCAAAACAATTTCTTGGAAATAGAGGTAAATCATGATTTTTATGTGTGTGTGGGGGTTTAGTACATAATGGAATTAAATCTTTAGTAGGAAAGAGAGGGACTTGCCGGTAAACCAAGACCATACTATCTCTTATCTGCTAAATATGCTCATTCATCACCATTTATTAAAGCTGACCAAAAAAGATTTAGGAGACTGGAAAAGTCAAAGACTTAGGTTGAAACTTTCACATTCCTTATAGATCAAACGATTTAGTCTCTCTTCAAACAAAATTAAGTGTTCATATTAATGCTTAAACAAGAAAAAGCATTAAGGTTTAAGAATGACTCAGATAAATACACACACGCTTGTCATCGAACATGACATTAAGGTTTATGTGTTCGTTTCCATTGCTCGAATCCTCTAAATGAGTTTGTTAATGTAACAGCCCGGATCCATCCCATTTGAATAAGTTTAAATGGATTGATTTTGCTACCTATGTCATCAAAGTGCACTTACTTTTTTCGATCACTTACCCTGAGAGAACTCCAGAGTTAAGCGTGCTTATACTGGAGTAGGATTAGGATGTGTGACCTTCCGGGAAGTCCTCTGCGGAACCGTGTGAGTGAGACTAAAACACGGGAAAAAGTCACGTTGTAATTGCAGGGACAAGTAAATCAGTCGGTCGAGCCACCGAGAAAAATAGCGCACCGACCGTCGGACAGGGCGGGGGGGGGGAGGGTGTGGGACCTCGCTGGTATGGGCGGTCGGGGTGTCTCAACTGGTATCAGAGGCAAGGAAAGTCAAAGTGGTTCTGTCCCAGGAGACTGTTTTGGGGTTTGGGGGTTAAGGTTCACACTGGCGGGATCAGAATTCGTGCACGAATTTCCATTTAGTGGGGAAGAATTGTAACGACCCGGCTCCGGCTTATTTGAATAAGTTTAAATGGATTGATTTGGCTACTATGTCATCAAAGTGCACTTACATTTTCGGGTCACTTACCCTGAGAGAACTCCAGAGTTAAGAGTGCTTATACTGGAGCAGGACTAGGATGGGTGATCTTCCGTGAAGTCCTCTGCGGAACCGTGTGAATGAGGCTAAAACACGGGAAAAAGTCACGTGATGATTGCATGGACAAGTAAATCAGTCGGTCGGACCACCGAGAAAAATAGCGCAACGACTGTCGGACAGGGGCGAGGGGCCCACAGCCCGTGTGAGGTGTGGAGCCTCGCTGGTATGGGCGTTCGGGGTGTCACAGTTTATACCTACAACATACTTTCATTTCTGTTCCTACTGTCTCTTCCACATTAACTATCAAAAATTATATGAAAGAGGCTTTGAAATAGGGGTGTATTCAATCTATAATTTGAGAGGATTTGAAAAGATTTGAGTTTTAGTGAGATTTATATGATTTTGGGTGAATTAGGAAAGTTTTTATAATGATTGGTAAGTGCTAACAAACTTTACAAAGCAAAAAATTTATAAAGCTTGGAAATGGATCTAATCAAGCTTTTGAGCATCACTAATACACAGTTTTTGGGAAGTTTCTTAACATAAAAAAAAAATGAGCTGGCAAGTAAAAATGGAAGAGTCGGTTCTTCTTTAAGAACCGCTAGCATTGGTTCTACGGCATGTGTCAAGACCCGATTTGTCATTTTTTATTTGAAAATTCAAAAATCGTTTTTTAGTATTAAAAAAAGTTTAAGAGATGCTCTTAGAAGCTTTGGCTTTTTTTTGTTCTTACAGCCAAAATATTTTCTTTTCATTTTTTGGATGTATAAATTTGTTTTTTTCTAAACCATACAATTTTTGACTTTCCAAAATTTTAGATTCTACGGCCAAAATAGTACATCAATAAAAATCTACAGTCACATCAAAAAACCTACATTCATATTTCTACAGCAACAACGTAAAGGTACAACGGTTACCAATCATGCCTCTTTTTTTATAGCAGTAGATTTTATTATTGTATGATTTTGGCTGAAGAATTGTAGAATTTTGGAAATCCTAAAATTTTGTGAGTAAAAAAAGAAATCCAAAATTTGATTGGATCCATTTGAAAGATGTAGATTTTATTTTTGCTGTGTACAACTTCTAAATCACTTGCCAATCAAATCAATCTTGTTCAACACGTCATCAAGAGACCCTATCTATAGGTTACTTACCCGTATCAGGCCCGGTTCTATGGGTATGCCGGCTCAATCTTTTTTTTTACTAAAAGGATTGAGCCCAATTAAACTAAAGTGTAAAAGCACATAGTCCCATCATTTTTTTATTAGTTTTCCTTGAATAAGGGTCCTTACATTTTTAAAATTGTGCAATTTAAAGTCCAAATTTTTAGACTTACACCTAATGAGGGGGTTAGTGGGAGATTGATGTATAAAGATTTTAAGAATTTGAAGATTCTATTGTTATTGATGTAATGATTCTTAAATTCTTAACAAAATCTTGTGTTATTGGTGTGATGATTTTATAATTTTTTAAAAATACTTTGTTATTGGTGCGATGATTTTGTAATTCTATTTAAAATCTTGTGTTATTTAAAAAGTAAAGTATTTAATAATTTTGCAATTCTGTTAAAATTTGGTGTTATTGGAACAATGATTTTTTAAATTTTAACTCATCAATTACAACTTTCAAAATACTAGAGTTACCCCATTGTATTATCAAAGTTTGGATAACAAAATTAAAAAATTATTTTTTTCTCAAACAAACATAGGTAAGGTTTAACATAGTCTCTCTCTCGTCTCTCGTGAGAATTTTTCAGTTTATCTTTTTTTTCAACACAAGTAATACTCCATTATCACTAACTCAGATTTGCAATGTCAATAAAGATTAAAAAAAACTCAGATTTGTTATGCCAATAAATATTAAAGAACTCATATTTATTATGCCAATATAATGAAGAAAAGCGTAGTCATACAAAAAGAGATTGAACAATGATAAAATATACAAAATAATTATAAATCTTAAACCTAAAGAGACTTGTATTACCTATGTTCGTCCTAAATGATGAATGGTGAAATAATAAATAATGCTGTCTTTTTTATAAACAAATAAACACTTTATTTGAATATATAGTATATATAAAATTTTCTAGAAAAACATTATAATTTAATTACTTAAGCAAAAAATGAAATAATTTTTTTTAATAAGAATCCATGAGAATCCACGACAATCAATAAAAAATTTGTATGAATTCTATAAATATGATGAACATAATTGTTAGAATCCATAAAAGTATTTGAAAATCTTAAAATCTCTATACTTTTGAAATCCACAAAAATTCTTCAAATCTACATAAATCACCTTCCCAGTAACCCTCCTTAAGTTTGATTTTTTAAAACAATTTGGCACATGGCCCAATATTTGTTTGAGTCGAGCCTGACCTGTATGCCGCACGCGTGATTTGACCAAAACCGGATCATAATGTCTAAGTAGAAACCCAAGGGTGCCAAAAACGTAAGGAGAACAAGACCCATCCGGCTAAATGAGTAGGTCAAACTCTATCGATCCCTAGAAAGGGGAGACGGCTCGACGGGAAAAATGTAACCAATGAGAAGAGAAGACTCTCCTCTCCTATAAAAGGAGGGAGACGGTGAACTAAAGAAGGAAGACGAAAGGGGAGAACTCTGAGGAAAGTTCTCGGACAGATTTCGACGATGCTCTTAAACCGATTCTCCTAAATCATGGGAGATCAAAAACAAACCAGCACATAGTCTCAGCCAAAGCCATCATGTGGATCGTCCAACACAGAGAATGGGTCATCTTATCTTTGACCTCCGAGGAGCACAAAGCAAAAACTAGAGAAAAATATAGATATGAGCAATCAAGATCTATATATAAAGATCTATACAAAATACTTCTAACACTCCATGAACAATGAACTAATGTATTTTGTCTAAATTGGGCCCAAATTTTGCGGATAAAATGCCAAATAGGAAGAAAAATTAATAGCAGTTAAGTTTATATCCTGTTTCGCCTTATCTTTAAGCTTATCTAAAAGTGTTGAAATTAACAGAGGAAGATTGGAACAGATATAACTGAGAGAGATAGCTTACTAGTTGTTAGATATGTCAAAGTAAAGGGCTAAAAAAAAACGCAGTGAAGATCTTGAGATAATCACCATGCTCATATTAATATCATAGGCTTTTTAGAAGTAGATACGCTACTTCAGCACAAATTGTTAAAGAAAGCTGATAAGAAATGATTATTATGCGTAAGAAACTGACCAGTTGGTGGAAGGAGTAGTGGACCGCATATAACTTCTGAGGGCAAGTATTCGTTGAAACCACATCTTCTATGAGAGGATAAACATTCTTGACACGTTTTCTCATCGATCTTCAACTTCACATCAAACCCTTCTCTTAAAGCACTTTCCAAATTGGTAATGTTCAACTCTTTCTCTTCTGGAGCGAAGCTCTTAGGAACGTTAACTGTGAAACTGTCATCGCAGGAATTGTGAGAATCACGGGTTTGAGGTACTGAGATAAGACCTCTACCAGGACATGTATAACTCGAACGGTAAGGAAGCTTAGGGTCGCAGAGGTAGAAGACAGTGAGGCTCTTGTAGGTTTGTGAAAGCTCAAAGAGTTCGAGAGGCAAGGTTGTGGCTGTGAATGTCGCGTTGCAAAAGGAACCTTGAAGCTCTGATCTGTCGAGTCTAAGAGTCTTAGATGCTTGATCTATATGGAGAACATTGTAGAGATGGTTTGAAATGATTATAGAGGTGTTGTTATTAAAGCAGTGAAGCTCCAGCAATGGATGCCCGCAAAATTGGGGACGATTCCCACCAGAGAAGGGGAAACCTATGGTGATGTTCCCACACTGGAACAGAGCCTCACACCATCCAAGTTCATTTTTACTTGAAGCACAAGAACGATGGTGGAATATGGAGAAGAGGACGAAAAAGAGCAGACAAGAAGTGGGGAGATAGTACATGATTTGATTGAGATCTATGAACAGCGTGTCTTTGGGGGTGGGTTTGTATTGAGATGACCAGAGGAAGTTATTTAAAGAGAGAGAGAGAGAGAGAGAGAAGAAGCATAAATATGAGGTGGAAACGGTGAAGGGACCAAAGACCAAGTCAAGTGGGATAGACGGATAGTGACAGTAGCGAAGACTTGGGGGTCTTTACTTTAAAAGACTTTTTATTTTATATTTTCTCTAAGCTAAAACTTTGAAAGACTTCTCTCACCATTTTGAAAGACTATTCAAAGAAAATTCATGGGGACCAGATTACGAATCCTTCCACTGTTATTTCAATCCTTATCTACTATATTTAAGGAATTGTGGGAACTCTGTATGGTATCATGATATAGCCTTTTTGAAGAGAGTTCAAGGTTTTGAGGTCTTAGGTTCGAAATGCAGATGATTATGGGAACACTATATGGTACATAAATCAAGATGCACTCATTTATTTTGATGGACCATCCGAACATATCAGACTCTTGGAAAAACACACTACTGAAACTGACAGATGTGGAAGAAGAACATTCAGTTAGTGAAAGAGAGTGACTAAGTTTAGAGAAATCTTTCAACTTGCTGGAGACGGAAGAAGATATCTTGCTTCAAAGCAGTGTCTAAGTTAATATCTTGTTTCACTTCGTTTTTAAGCTTAAGCTATCTCTAAAACTAAAAATGTGATTCTTGTCACTTGTGCATAACTATAATGGTTCAGTGGATTACATGCTTTGATTTCTGGTTGTGGAATACCCAGATCATGTGATGGTTTTTTATTATCGAGAATAACCCTTAAGCCTATGAACAGACATACAATAGCAGCTACTACGACTAAACCTGTAACCAGAAAAGGTAAATCACCTTTTGCCACTCGAGAAGACACGCCTGCATCAATTCATTGGCAGTACCAGAAAAAGGTTAGTTGGCACTGAAAAGAGTACTTTGAATCGAAATGTACATTAGATCTTTTGTGGAAGAACATTAGAAAAATAGAACATGTAGGCAAGAGATCTTACCATCGTCTCTAGAACGAGGGATCTGATTATTTCCAAAAGCATCCCCTGTGTCTATGCACAACGAAAAATCTGGGTTAAATCCAAGCTTGATTTAGATGAATACAGAGGAGCAGAAAGAACCTAGAAGGTCTGGTCTGGCAAGTGTAAGAGTGTAAGATATTTTATTTAGATGGAAAACAGAGTACTCTTGGTGTAAGATGATTAAAGAGGTAATGTTGTTTTTGTTGCAGCGAAGCTTCAGCAATGGATGACCGCAATTTTTGTGACGACTCTCTCCCCAGAAGGGGCAACCGGCGGTGATGTTCCCACACTGAAACAGAGTCGCACACAATTCAAGTTTACTTGAAGCACAAGGAAGATAGTGAAATAAGGAGAGGAGAAAGAAAAAGATCAGACAAGAAGTAGGGAGATAATACATTCTGTTTTTGGTCTATTAACAGTGAGCCAAACAAAGAGAGAGAGAGAGAGAGAGAGAGAGAGAGAGAGAGAGAGAGAGAGATTGATAAGTAGCAAGTAGAGATGGTGAAGGTCGGGAAAGTGACTAGGGACGGACCAAGTCAAGAAAGAATAGTGACCGATACATAAAGACTTGGAGTCAACTATTAACCCTAAAAATACGATATTGAGATAGAGAGAGGTTGATTATTCGATGTTGCTCTTTCTTTTTCAAAACAATTTCTTGGAAACGGAGGTAAATCAAGGAATTTCTTTTCTTTTTTTTGTGGTTTATAGAAAGGTCTGGAACTAAAGATTCAATGTAAATGAGGGGGACTTGCGGATAAGTCCATACCATACTATCTCTCTAACAGACCCCAATTTCGCTTTCATTGGTTCTCACCCGATTAACCACTTTTCAAATCGTAACCAATTAATTAAATACTCATTATATTTAATAGTTTGAAAATTAATTGATTGAACACTGAATCGGAAACTTGAAGGGTGTTAACAATAAAACCAAGATTTTACCTTGGAAGTTTACGAGTGCAAGTCACTAAACGGTCTTGTTGGTGTTTTCGAGACTGCAGACGAAGTAGTTGACTACTTTCGAGTGTTTCGAGAAACAGTCTAGATAAGCCTCAGAAGAAAAGTAGTAAGTTTCACAAATCCCATATGAGAACGTCGATAGGTTTAGGAATTAAAAGAAACAAAATGGTCTACAGTCTGGTGATACAATGACAGTATACTACATTTCATTAATATATATGTTGTTTTCGTGCTTTAGTAGGATCCAAGAAGGTTTCTTTCTTCATACGACATTCATGGAACGTACTTCTGTGCAACCCGATATATCCTCTGAAAGAGTGGAAGGTTCTCGAAGAGGCACTGATGGGATTTGAAAAACAGGCCTAGGAGGGACTTCAAGAGCATCCACACTTCCTTCCATCATCTCCACCACTTTGTTCATTGGCGGGCGGTCTGATGGGGAAGGTTGTATACACCACAACCCCACCAATGTCATTTTCTTTGCTATCTCCTCTTCTTCGCAGGTGATTCCATTACCATTAAACTTTCCGCTATCTCCCTTCTCAAGATCCTTATATATCCATTCTGGAAAGTACATTGAGCTTGCGTTCGATGCAGAGTTTTGAGCAGCTCTTTCTTTGTTCCTAGCTCCTATCATCTCAAGGACCAACATTCCAAAGCTATATACATCTGATTTGTGGGAAACTCTACCGTACATTCTTGAAAACAGTTCAGGTGCAATGTACCCTATTGTTCCTCTTGTGTCTAGTAGTGACAAGATGCTCTCATTCTTCTCGCAGAGCTTAGCAAGGCCAAAATCAGAAACTTTGGGACAAAGACTCCCATCCAACAACACGTTATGAGGCTTGATATCGAAATGTACGATCCTTGTTTTGCACCCATAGTGCAAGTACTCTAGACCTCGAGAAACGCCTAGCGCAATCCCATACAATGTCATCCAATCCATGTTTATTGACGTCTTGCTTGAGATGAACTTATCAAGAGACCCATTTTCCAAAAATTCATAAATAATTGTTCTCTTAGAACCTTCAGAGCAGAATCCAAGCAGGGAAACAATGTTGACGTGAGAAGTTTTACTCATGCTCGCAACTTCGTTGATGAAGTCTTCACCATTACCCTTTGAATCTTTCAAGACCTTCACCGCAACACCACGACCGTCGAAAAGGGTTCCTCTATAGACAGTTCCAAATCCGCCTTTGCCAACCACGTCGGCGAATGAATTTGTAATTCTCTTTACTT
>JAHZTW010000061.1:66068-95092 GCA_020283515.1 Alliaria petiolata | reverse complement strand
AAGATCATCCAGACTTTGTATGTCGCCTTAAGAAGGCGATGTATGGACTAAAACAGGCTCCTCGGGCATGGTACAATGAACTTCGGACGTTTCTCTTAAGCGTTGGCTTCACCAACTCCCTTGCAGATGCATCTCTGTTTATTCTCCGCTCTGGTAATCAATTTGTCTATATACTTATCTACGTCGATGACATTCTAGTTACAGGGAGCTGCACATTGATGGTCACGAAGTTCATTGACTCTCTCTCGAGTCGATTCTCTCTTAAAGATCTCGGCAAACTCTCATACTTTCTTGGACTAGAATCTTATCGCACACCATCTGGTTTGCATCTCACACAGCAACGCTACACGACTGATCTTTTGGTTCGGACAAACATGGAGAATGCTAAACCAGTCACTACACCAATGTCATCCTCTCAGTCCTTGACGCTCTCTCAAAGCTCTCCAATGGAGGATCCTACACTCTATCGCGCAACAGTAGGGAGTCTTCAGTACCTTGCCTTGACTCGTCCGGATATAGCATTCGCTGTCAATAGGTTGTCTCAGTTCATGCACATGCCTACGACAGCTCATTGGGATGCCGCTAAGCGTGTTTTGCGGTATCTAGCGGGGACAGTTACTTACGGAATTTTCTTCTCTGCTTCGTCTCCAATGACACTTCATGCTTACAGTGATGCTGATTGGGCTGGTGACAAAGATGATTATTCATCAACAGGGGCGTATATTGTTTATCTCGGCAAACAACCTGTCTCTTGGTCATCACGCAAACAAAAGGGTGTCGCACGTTCTTCAACCGAGGCATAGTACAGATCTGTTGCAGTCACTGCTGCTGAGCTCAAATGGCTATTGTCTCTTGCTTCTGAACTTGGTATACCTCTCTTTGGTACTCCGACGATCTACTGCGACAATATAGACGCAACTCATCTTTGTGCCAATCCGGTGTTTCATTCGCGAATGAAACACATCGCTCTTGACTATCATTTTGTTCGTGAGCAAGTTCAGAGTAGTACACTTCGTGTGTCTCATGTAAGCTCGGCTGATCAGTTAGCAGACGCTTTAACCAAGCCGTTACCGCGAGCCCGTTTCCAAGACTTGGCGATCAAGATTGGACTCACTTCGGGTCGTCTATCTTGAGGGAGCATGTTAGTATATTCTCTTTATACTCCCACCATATCGTGTCTGCCACCGTATTGTGTCTACCACTATATCTTATCTAAGATACAAGCCACTCATAGTTGTTAATACTTCTTGTCACTATCACAATTGTATCGTGTATATATACACATCTCATAATATCAATAAACATCAATCAGAATCTAATTCCAAACACTCATACTTCTAACCACCAGAGACAGTGGCGATTCATTAAAAAAAAAGAGGGGGAAACACCCAAGTTTTGAGCTCGGCAGCTCCGACGACAGCTTGTCTCAGCTCAACAAAAATTCTAGAAATAAGATCGGTGGCTTTACCCATTTACCATTGTCTCATGCCGTTTAATCATCATTCATCATGATGTAACAAATCTGGGGAAGACTAAAGCTTCACTTACTAACCGAGAGAATTCGCTACGGCACCGAATCCATTACGTATTGTAATAACATCGTCATTAGTCTAATCTTGGAAAGCATGAAGAATCATATCCATCAATATCAGATGCTCCTAAAGCCCTCACTTGCTTCACGATTGAGAACACGCCTACACGAAACACTTGCCCCACAGCTCAAAATAAAACGAGACACTCACACTGCCGAGCTAACTTATGAAAGTTTTCCAGCTCGTCATACCGAGCCCGTAAAATCATCTACTCGAGCCCGCCAACTTAAACACATCGCTTTTGACAGCTGGTCACGACCCAGCTCGCCAATTCGTCACAGATCTCAACGATCTTTATTTAAAAAAAAAAAAAGAGGACAAGACGCACTATCGAGCTAGCTCAGCTCATCTCGCTAAAGAACTCATTTGTGACTAGAACAAGCCTCCACAACGCTCTCGATGAGTACCAGGACAGAAGCTTAAACGCTTATCAGTTTGAGCTCTTCAGCATAAATACGATGCTCACTCAGCTCGCCAGTAAGACATACTGGCTTATTCTCACAAATAAGCCTAATCAAAGAAGCTCTATGGGGGAACTCGCCAACAGTAAAGGAAACACTATTAGGTACAAATAACGTACCGATGTAACTATTATCAACCCAGGAGTCCAAAGACGACGAGCTGAAACCCTAGTTATGGAGAAAAAACCGTAAGAACACTTTGCTTCCTCGTCAAGCAATCACCAAAACAAAAAAAAAAAACCTGCAGTGCGCAAGTAAGGGGGTTTCGAGGCTAATTCCAGAACAACCAGAGAGATTCAGGTCGCGTACAAATTTCAATACACCATCTTCAAAAGAACGTGGGAAGCTCGTGTGAGTTCTGATCAAACCGATATTTGGTGTCCTCCACGGTGGCACGTCGAACGTCATAATCAACGGTGGGATAAAAAAAAATAACGGTCAATTCGTTATTTATTCACCCTTCTGGAAGCTATTTGATGCATTATACAACAATGACATACATGTCGAGCCATGATGTTCCGTTGCGCAACCGAGCTCGTTAATCAAAACTCATGGCTCTCACAGCTCGAGATCAATAGCACGTTGCTCTGCTAGCTCATCATACCAAGCTCATCACTCCGTCCGTCATACCGGATTATTTTCACAAGATGTCTTCTACCAAAAAAAAAAGAAAAGGGGCCCCGAACGACTTCTTCTTCGCCAAGCTTTGTTAATGGCTTCGACATTACAGAGGTTTAGATCTCTATCTCCGCCACAACTTCCAGTTCACAGTCTGCTCAATCAGCCTCAAGCAAACTCTCAAGACGACCTCTAGGAAAAACGAGCTCTTACACTTTGACTTCAGTTCGAAATCTCAAGGATCATAAAAAGAAGAAATCAAGACACTCATCGTCTCCCTTATGATCTCGTCGACAAACATCACTTTCTCCTGGCATCTTTGGATGTTACAGCTTTTCTCATGTCATCAAGAACGAGGACACACACAAAAAAAGGATGACGACCTCTTTTCAAGTCGAGCTCTCCATCAATGGCTCCACCGATTTTCACCTCCTCAATTTGAAGTCGTCAAATTGTCAGGTCGATTCGTATTATACAAGTCAAATTTTGACTCAAGAACAAGCTTGGATTCACTTCATCCCACTAGCCATAGCTTCTACGAGCTCTCAATCCAGCAAGAAATTAAGCTGAGCAGAGGTAAGCCTCCATCACGGGAACATCGTGAGACTCGCACACTCAAAGCCGAGCTGAAAGTTTCGCATCTAGTATGGGAAAACGAGTTCCCGAACTCAACTAAAGCCGATCTCACACTTGATTGCAATAAAAGCCGATCTCTCATGGTCGCAAATCAAGCCGATCTCACATGGTCGCAAACATAACTAATCTCATATTTAGTCATATCTTAGGTCGATCTCGAACATGATCGCAAGCGGACCAAAACCACAAGCACAAGATCGACTCTTTGCATCTAGACGTCGGATCCATAATAGCACGAGATCGACTCTCATACATAATATTATGTCTCTAAGTGACTCATCTTGGCGACGATAACGAAGGCTTGTTCTTTCTCCATCACAAAAATCAGATTCACTCATCTCCTCCATGCATGAAACCATGATACAAACAAGATTTATGCCGAGCTCTACGCAACAAAAAAATGAAGAAGAAGACTCTTGCTCCACCGAGCTAGATCAAGCTCAAACTCTCAATCAACGAGCACCACTAAAGATCCCTCCGATCTCTCTTTTGATGGAACATTCAACGTTTCCATCGCCAACGTCGTCTCCATAATGATCAAGAAGTTTTGTCTTTAACGGCTTTGGCAAAACAAATCTTTCTCTTCCGTTACATTGCTTCCCAATGGATTATTAAGCATCAATGGATCATGTTTTCATTAAGAAGCCGATCTTTTCCGGAGGATTCAACAGAGCCTTTAAAAAAAAACAATACTAAGATCTACACAAATCAGTGTCGTCGGGATGAAGCTAATGGAAATCTTGTCCTCATCATATCTATCGAAGATTGGATATGCATCATCACAAACATTGACGATTGAATCTGAATTATTGTAGACATCGAAGATTGGATCGTCATAGTACACAAGTTCCATATTAGATAATTTAGCTAATTCATTGTCATAAACATCAAAGAAAGGTTCATCGGTGATGTCCTTGCCATGATCAAAACTACCTTCTAATTCACAACATTGCGAAAACTGGTTCTGGGTCACGTTCCCTGCAATTTGCTGGATCGATTTATAAAATTGTACCCTGGAAATTCTCCCGCACCGCAAATAGGGTCCGACGAAGCTATGCCCATTCGTTTGGCTGTTCATCAACACGCCTTTCGTTGCTTGAAGGTTGGAGATATGTTTCGATGGCATGATGATTGGGATTCAAGTGACAAAATCATTTGTCTCCGATACCAACTGATGGAGAGGCGGAAGCTATAAACGAAGACACACCAAATATTTGTGTAATCGGGTTTGAAATAAACGTAGAAGATTTACGTTTAAATCGATAAAAATTGGGAATACTCTTCCCCGTGCTTATGAAAGCTTGGTAGAGGTTGGGAATACTCTACCCCGTGCTACGAAAGCTCGTGTAGCTATGAAAGCTCAAAGGTTTAATCAAAATCAAAGTTGTGTTTACAAAAGCCCTAGAATAGCTATTTATAGTTTGCGTAGAGATCAATACGAATATTCTATATCCTAATCAAAAAAAAATTATAAAAGAGTAAAACCAAAACAATAAACGAAATAGAGAATACTTGACGAACACGTAAAAGCCCATAACGTGTTCGTCGTAAAGCCCATTAAACATAAGATGCGTTGCATCACGTTCTCATTTATCTTCACCTTCACCTCAAATCCTTTTAGTAAACCCTTTCCAAAAGGGTCTCGTTCTTACTTGGAACAAAACTCTTAGGAACGTTCAAGGTGAAACTCTCACTGCAGGTGCCTTCACCTTCAATGTAATTAAGACGTAACGCAGATAAGTCTCCTGTAGTTTGGCATATAATAGGGTAAGGTTTTACATAGTTGATGCACCAGTAGAACACGGTGAGGCTCTTTTAGTTTGGCGAAAGCTCAAAAATTTCTGGAGGCAAGGTTGTTCTGGTGAATGTAGAGGAGCAAAAATAACCCAGGTGGTCTGTTCTGGCAAGTGTAAGAGTGTTAGATGTTTGATTTAGATGGAAAACAGAGTACTCTTGGTCTGAGGTGACTAAAGTGGTATTGTTGTTTTTGTACCAGTGAAGCTCCAGTAATGGATGACCGCAATATCTTTGACGATTCCGTCCCGAGAAAGGGAAACCAGCGGTGATATTTCCACACTGAAACAGAGTTTCACACAATCCAAGTTTAGATGAAGCACAAGGAATAGGGTGAAAAGAGGAGAAGATGAAGAAAAAGACAGGAAAAGAAGTGGAGAGATAGTACATGATTTGTTTGTGATCTATTAACTGTGGGTCTTGTGTTGAGAGGAAACAAAAAGAGAGAGATCGATAAGGAGCAAGTGGAAACGGTTAAGGCCATGAAGGGGAAACAGAGGAACTTGGAGTCTTTTTTATCTTGTCTTTATTAATTGACCCCCAAAAATAGATATTCAGATATAGAGCGAGATTGATCATTGGGTTTTCCTCGTTTTTCCAAAACAATTTCTTGGAAATAGAGGTAAATCATGATTTTTATGTGTGTGTGGGGGTTTAGTACATAATGGAATTAAATCTTTAGTAGGAAAGAGAGGGACTTGCCGGTAAACCAAGACCATACTATCTCTTATCTGCTAAATATGCTCATTCATCACCATTTATTAAAGCTGACCAAAAAAGATTTAGGAGACTGGAAAAGTCAAAGACTTAGGTTGAAACTTTCACATTCCTTATAGATCAAACGATTTAGTCTCTCTTCAAACAAAATTAAGTGTTCATATTAATGCTTAAACAAGAAAAAGCATTAAGGTTTAAGAATGACTCAGATAAATACACACACGCTTGTCATCGAACATGACATTAAGGTTTATGTGTTCGTTTCCATTGCTCGAATCCTCTAAATGAGTTTGTTAATGTAACAGCCCGGATCCATCCCATTTGAATAAGTTTAAATGGATTGATTTTGCTACCTATGTCATCAAAGTGCACTTACTTTTTTCGATCACTTACCCTGAGAGAACTCCAGAGTTAAGCGTGCTTATACTGGAGTAGGATTAGGATGTGTGACCTTCCGGGAAGTCCTCTGCGGAACCGTGTGAGTGAGACTAAAACACGGGAAAAAGTCACGTTGTAATTGCAGGGACAAGTAAATCAGTCGGTCGAGCCACCGAGAAAAATAGCGCACCGACCGTCGGACAGGGCGGGGGGGGGGTGTGGGACCTCGCTGGTATGGGCGGTCGGGGTGTCTCAACTGGTATCAGAGGCAAGGAAAGTCAAAGTGGTTCTGTCCCAGGAGACTGTTTTAGGGTTTGGGGGTTAAGGTTCACACTGGCGGGATCAGAATTCGTGCACGAATTTCCATTTAGTGGGGAAGAATTGTAACGACCCGGCTCCGGCTTATTTGAATAAGTTTAAATGGATTGATTTGGCTACTATGTCATCAAAGTGCACTTACATTTTCGGGTCACTTACCCTGAGAGAACTCCAGAGTTAAGTGTGCTTATACTGGAGCAGGACTAGGATGGGTGATCTTCCGTGAAGTCCTCTGCGGAACCGTGTGAATGAGGCTAAAACACGGGAAAAAGTCACGTGATGATTGCATGGACAAGTAAATCAGTCGGTCGGACCACCGAGAAAAATAGCGCAACGACTGTCGGACAGGGGCGAGGGGCCCACAGCCCGTGTGAGGTGTGGAGCCTCGCTGGTATGGGCGTTCGGGGTGTCACAGTTTATACCTACAACATACTTTCATTTCTGTTCCTACTGTCTCTTCCACATTAACTATCAAAAATTATATGAAAGAGGCTTTGAAATAGGGGTGTATTCAATCTATAATTTGAGAGGATTTGAAAAGATTTGAGTTTTAGTGAGATTTATATGATTTTGGGTGAATTAGGAAAGTTTTTATAATGATTGGTAAGTGCTAACAAACTTTACAAAGCAAAAAATTTATAAAGCTTGGAAATGGATCTAATCAAGCTTTTGAGCATCACTAATACACAGTTTTTGGGAAGTTTCTTAACATAAAAAAAAAATGAGCTGGCAAGTAAAAATGGAAGAGTCGGTTCTTCTTTAAGAACCGCTAGCATTGGTTCTACGGCATGTGTCAAGACCCGATTTGTCATTTTTTATTTGAA
The DNA here is from genome assembly GCA_020283515.1 of Alliaria petiolata. Classification (NCBI taxonomy): domain Eukaryota; kingdom Viridiplantae; phylum Streptophyta; class Magnoliopsida; order Brassicales; family Brassicaceae; genus Alliaria; species Alliaria petiolata. Next base: position 87,754 of record JAHZTW010000061.1, on the reverse strand, counting down.
AATTCAAAAATCGTTTTTTAGTATTAAAAAAAGTTTAAGAGATGCTCTTAGAAGCTTTGGCTTTTTTTTGTTCTTACAGCCAAAATATTTTCTTTTCATTTTTTGGATGTATAAATTTGTTTTTTTCTAAACCATACAATTTTTGACTTTCCAAAATTTTAGATTCTACGGCCAAAATAGTACATCAATAAAAATCTACAGTCACATCAAAAAACCTACATTCATATTTCTACAGCAACAACGTAAAGGTACAACGGTTACCAATCATGCCTCTTTTTTTATAGCAGTAGATTTTATTATTGTATGATTTTGGCTGAAGAATTGTAGAATTTTGGAAATCCTAAAATTTTGTGAGTAAAAAAAGAAATCCAAAATTTGATTGGATCCATTTGAAAGATGTAGATTTTATTTTTGCTGTGTACAACTTCTAAATCACTTGCCAATCAAATCAATCTTGTTCAACACGTCATCAAGAGACCCTATCTATAGGTTACTTACCCGTATCAGGCCCGGTTCTATGGGTATGCCGGCTCAATCTTTTTTTTTACTAAAAGGATTGAGCCCAATTAAACTAAAGTGTAAAAGCACATAGTCCCATCATTTTTTTATTAGTTTTCCTTGAATAAGGGTCCTTACATTTTTAAAATTGTGCAATTTAAAGTCCAAATTTTTAGACTTACACCTAATGAGGGGGTTAGTGGGAGATTGATGTATAAAGATTTTAAGAATTTGAAGATTCTATTGTTATTGATGTAATGATTCTTAAATTCTTAACAAAATCTTGTGTTATTGGTGTGATGATTTTATAATTTTTTAAAAATACTTTGTTATTGGTGCGATGATTTTGTAATTCTATTTAAAATCTTGTGTTATTTAAAAAGTAAAGTATTTAATAATTTTGCAATTCTGTTAAAATTTGGTGTTATTGGAACAATGATTTTTTACATTTTAACTCATCAATTACAACTTTCAAAATACTAGAGTTACCCCATTGTATTATCAAAGTTTGGATAACAAAATTAAAAAATTATTTTTTTCTCAAACAAACATAGGTAAGGTTTAACATAGTCTCTCTCTCGTCTCTCGTGAGAATTTTTCAGTTTATCTTTTTTTTCAACACAAGTAATACTCCATTATCACTAACTCAGATTTGCAATGTCAATAAAGATTAAAAAAAAACTCAGATTTGTTATGCCAATAAATATTAAAGAACTCATATTTATTATGCCAATATAATGAAGAAAAGCGTAGTCATACAAAAAGAGATTGAACAATGATAAAATATACAAAATAATTATAAATCTTAAACCTAAAGAGACTTGTATTACCTATGTTCGTCCTAAATGATGAATGGTGAAATAATAAATAATGCTGTCTTTTTTATAAACAAATAAACACTTTATTTGAATATATAGTATATATAAAATTTTCTAGAAAAACATTATAATTTAATTACTTAAGCAAAAAATGAAATAATTTTTTTTAATAAGAATCCATGAGAATCCACGACAATCAATAAAAAATTTGTATGAATTCTATAAATATGATGAACATAATTGTTAGAATCCATAAAAGTATTTGAAAATCTTAAAATCTCTATACTTTTGAAATCCACAAAAATTCTTCAAATCTACATAAATCACCTTCCCAGTAACCCTCCTTAAGTTTGATTTTTTAAAACAATTTGGCACATGGCCCAATATTTGTTTGAGTCGAGCCTGACCTGTATGCCGCACGCGTGATTTGACCAAAACCGGATCATAATGTCTAAGTAGAAACCCAAGGGTGCCAAAAACGTAAGGAGAACAAGACCCATCCGGCTAAATGAGTAGGTCAAACTCTATCGATCCCTAGAAAGGGGAGACGGCTCGACGGGAAAAATGTAACCAATGAGAAGAGAAGACTCTCCTCTCCTATAAAAGGAGGGAGACGGTGAACTAAAGAAGGAAGACGAAAGGGGAGAACTCTGAGGAAAGTTCTCGGACAGATTTCGACGATGCTCTTAAACCGATTCTCCTAAATCATGGGAGATCAAAAACAAACCAGCACATAGTCTCAGCCAAAGCCATCATGTGGATCGTCCAACACAGAGAATGGGTCATCTTATCTTTGACCTCCGAGGAGCACAAAGCAAAAACTAGAGAAAAATATAGATATGAGCAATCAAGATCTATATATAAAGATCTATACAAAATACTTCTAACACTCCATGAACAATGAACTAATGTATTTTGTCTAAATTGGGCCCAAATTTTGCGGATAAAATGCCAAATAGGAAGAAAAATTAATAGCAGTTAAGTTTATATCCTGTTTCGCCTTATCTTTAAGCTTATCTAAAAGTGTTGAAATTAACAGAGGAAGATTGGAACAGATATAACTGAGAGAGATAGCTTACTAGTTGTTAGATATGTCAAAGTAAAGGGCTAAAAAAAAACGCAGTGAAGATCTTGAGATAATCACCATGCTCATATTAATATCATAGGCTTTTTAGAAGTAGATACGCTACTTCAGCACAAATTGTTAAAGAAAGCTGATAAGAAATGATTATTATGCGTAAGAAACTGACCAGTTGGTGGAAGGAGTAGTGGACCGCATATAACTTCTGAGGGCAAGTATTCGTTGAAACCACATCTTCTATGAGAGGATAAACATTCTTGACACGTTTTCTCATCGATCTTCAACTTCACATCAAACCCTTCTCTTAAAGCACTTTCCAAATTGGTAATGTTCAACTCTTTCTCTTCTGGAGCGAAGCTCTTAGGAACGTTAACTGTGAAACTGTCATGGCAGGAATTGTGAGAATCACGGGTTTGAGGTACTGAGATAAGACCTCTACCAGGACATGTATAACTCGAACGGTAAGGAAGCTTAGGGTCGCAGAGGTAGAAGACAGTGAGGCTCTTGTAGGTTTGTGAAAGCTCAAAGAGTTCGAGAGGCAAGGTTGTGGCTGTGAATGTCGCGTTGCAAAAGGAACCTTGAAGCTCTGATCTGTCGAGTCTAAGAGTCTTAGATGCTTGATCTATATGGAGAACATTGTAGAGATGGTTTGAAATGATTATAGAGGTGTTGTTATTAAAGCAGTGAAGCTCCAGCAATGGATGCCCGCAAAATTGGGGACGATTCCCACCAGAGAAGGGGAAACCTATGGTGATGTTCCCACACTGGAACAGAGCCTCACACCATCCAAGTTCATTTTTACTTGAAGCACAAGAACGATGGTGGAATATGGAGAAGAGGACGAAAAAGAGCAGACAAGAAGTGGGGAGATAGTACATGATTTGATTGAGATCTATGAACAGCGTGTCTTTGGGGGTGGGTTTGTATTGAGATGACCAGAGGAAGTTATTTAAAGAGAGAGAGAGAGAGAGAGAGAGAAGAAGCATAAATATGAGGTGGAAACGGTGAAGGGACCAAAGACCAAGTCAAGTGGGATAGACGGATAGTGACAGTAGCGAAGACTTGGGGGTCTTTACTTTAAAAGACTTTTTATTTTATATTTTCTCTAAGCTAAAACTTTGAAAGACTTCTCTCACCATTTTGAAAGACTATTCAAAGAAAATTCATGGGGACCAGATTACGAATCCTTCCACTGTTATTTCAATCCTTATCTACTATATTTAAGGAATTGTGGGAACTCTGTATGGTATCATGATATAGCCTTTTTGAAGAGAGTTCAAGGTTTTGAGGTCTTAGGTTCGAAATGCAGATGATTATGGGAACACTATATGGTACATAAATCAAGATGCACTCATTTATTTTGATGGACCATCCGAACATATCAGACTCTTGGAAAAACACACTACTGAAACTGACAGATGTGGAAGAAGAACATTCAGTTAGTGAAAGAGAGTGACTAAGTTTAGAGAAATCTTTCAACTTGCTGGAGACGGAAGAAGATATCTTGCTTCAAAGCAGTGTCTAAGTTAATATCTTGTTTCACTTCGTTTTTAAGCTTAAGCTATCTCTAAAACTAAAAATGTGATTCTTGTCACTTGTGCATAACTATAATGTTTCAGTGGATTACATGCTTTGATTTCTGGTTGTGGAATACCCAGATCATGTGATGGTTTTTTATTATCGAGAATAACCCTTAAGCCTATGAACAGACATATAATAGCAGCTACTACGACTAAACCTGTAACCAGAAAAGGTAAATCACCTTTTGCCACTCGAGAAGACACGCCTGCATCAATTCATTGGCAGTACCAGAAAAAGGTTAGTTGGCACTGAAAAGAGTACTTTGAATCGAAATGTACATTAGATCTTTTGTGGAAGAACATTAGAAAAATAGAACATGTAGGCAAGAGATCTTACCATCGTCTCTAGAACGAGGGATCTGATTATTTCCAAAAGCATCCCCTGTGTCTATGCACAACGAAAAATCTGGGTTAAATCCAAGCTTGATTTAGATGAATACAGAGGAGCAGAAAGAACCTAGAAGGTCTGGTCTGGCAAGTGTAAGAGTGTAAGATATTTTATTTAGATGGAAAACAGAGTACTCTTGGTGTAAGATGATTAAAGAGGTAATGTTGTTTTTGTTGCAGCGAAGCTTCAGCAATGGATGACCGCAATTTTTGTGACGACTCTCTCCCCAGAAGGGGCAACCGGCGGTGATGTTCCCACACTGAAACAGAGTCGCACACAATTCAAGTTTACTTGAAGCACAAGGAAGATAGTGAAATAAGGAGAGGAGAAAGAAAAAGATCAGACAAGAAGTAGGGAGATAATACATTCTGTTTTTGGTCTATTAACAGTGAGCCAAACAAAGAGAGAGAGAGAGAGAGAGAGAGAGAGAGAGAGAGAGAGAGAGAGAGAGAGAGAGATTGATAAGTAGCAAGTAGAGATGGTGAAGGTCGGGAAAGTGACTAGGGACGGACCAAGTCAAGAAAGTATAGTGACCGATACATAAAGACTTGGAGTCAACTATTAACCCTAAAAATACGATATTGAGATAGAGAGAGGTTGATTATTCGATGTTGCTCTTTCTTTTTCAAAACAATTTCTTGGAAACGGAGGTAAATCAAGGAATTTCTTTTCTTTTTTTTGTGGTTTATAGAAAGGTCTGGAACTAAAGATTCAATGTAAATGAGGGGGACTTGCGGATAAGTCCATACCATACTATCTCTCTAACAGACCCCAATTTCGCTTTCATTGGTTCTCACCCGATTAACCACTTTTCAAATCGTAACCAATTAATTAAATACTCATTATATTTAATAGTTTGAAAATTAATTGATTGAACACTGAATCGGAAACTTGAAGGGTGTTAACAATAAAACCAAGATTTTACCTTGGAAGTTTACGAGTGCAAGTCACTAAACGGTCTTGTTGGTGTTTTCGAGACTGCAGACGAAGTAGTTGACTACTTTCGAGTGTTTCGAGAAACAGTCTAGATAAGCCTCAGAAGAAAAGTAGTAAGTTTCACAAATCCCATATGAGAACGTCGATAGGTTTAGGAATTAAAAGAAACAAAATGGTCTACAGTCTGGTGATACAATGACAGTATACTACATTTCATTAATATATATGTTGTTTTCGTGCTTTAGTAGGATCCAAGAAGGTTTCTTTCTTCATACGACATTCATGGAACGTACTTCTGTGCAACCCGATATATCCTCTGAAAGAGTGGAAGGTTCTCGAAGAGGCACTGATGGGATTTGAAAAACAGGCCTAGGAGGGACTTCAAGAGCATCCACACTTCCTTCCATCATCTCCACCACTTTGTTCATTGGCGGGCGGTCTGATGGGGAAGGTTGTATACACCACAACCCCACCAATGTCATTTTCTTTGCTATCTCCTCTTCTTCGCAGGTGATTCCATTACCATTAAACTTTCCGCTATCTCCCTTCTCAAGATCCTTATATATCCATTCTGGAAAGTACATTGAGCTTGCGTTCGATGCAGAGTTTTGAGCAGCTCTTTCTTTGTTCCTAGCTCCTATCATCTCAAGGACCAACATTCCAAAGCTATATACATCTGATTTGTGGGAAACTCTACCGTACATTCTTGAAAACAGTTCAGGTGCAATGTACCCTATTGTTCCTCTTGTGTCTAGTAGTGACAAGATGCTCTCATTCTTCTCGCAGAGCTTAGCAAGGCCAAAATCAGAAACTTTGGGACAAAGACTCCCATCCAACAACACGTTATGAGGCTTGATATCGAAATGTACGATCCTTGTTTTGCACCCATAGTGCAAGTACTCTAGACCTCGAGAAACGCCTAGCGCAATCCCATACAATGTCATCCAATCCATGTTTATTGACGTCTTGCTTGAGATGAACTTATCAAGAGACCCATTTTCCAAAAATTCATAAATAATTGTTCTCTTAGAACCTTCAGAGCAGAATCCAAGCAGGGAAACAATGTTGACGTGAGAAGTTTTACTCATGCTCGCAACTTCGTTGATGAAGTCTTCACCATTACCCTTTGAATCTTTCAAGACCTTCACCGCAACACCACGACCGTCGAAAAGGGTTCCTCTATAGACAGTTCCAAATCCGCCTTTGCCAACCACGTCGGCGAATGAATTTGTAATTCTCTTTACTTCCGCATAGCTATAATGTTTTAGTGGAATAAGGGCCAGTAGATTTTGTTGTCTTGGATCATAAGATGTCTTTCTTCGCCATCTGACAAGACAAAACAAACCTCCGGCTATAAAAATGATGACCATCAATCCTGAAGCCAACCCGATTCCTAGAGATTAAAACAAAAACAAGGTTTTCATAATAAGATTATATTGTTGCCTATCCAACATATTATTTGAGAAGCACAATTAGTTGAAAAACTTATTTGTCACTTGCACAATGAAAGTTAGTGCATTTTAATAATGACATGTAAATGTGACATGTCAAATTTCCTAAAATAAACGAAATGTTTTGATTGGTTGAGTTTAAAATTAAATCAATTATGAAATTAAATCCTACTACATATTATTTGAGAAGCTCAATTAGTTGAAAAAACTTACTTGTCACTTGCACAATGAAAATTAATACATTTTAATGATGACATGTAAATGTGACATGTTAAATTTTCTAAAATAAACGAAATGTTTTGATTGGTTGAGTTTAAAATTAAATCAATTATGAAATTAAAACATGATTATACTAGATTATAACACTAAAATTAATAAATTTAAATTAACAGAAAATAATAATTCCTATAATTTCAATTTTTTTACATATATTCATAATATATTGCATAAGAAAATTTTACAACTAATAAATATTATATTTTTATATATAAATAATAATATATTATTCAATAGGATAGTAAATACGATAAATCATTTTTATCTCATATTATTTTATAAATAAATAAAAAGTTTATATCAAACTCATATACAGTCTCATTGTAGATCGAGAATTTGAGATCAGAAATAAAATGAAATGCAACCGGATGAAAATATAAATTTTAATAAGATAAAACAAATATGAATAAGAAATAGAAATAAAAATAAAAAGAAAAATAATTCTCTACATTTTTTGTTTTTCCGTAACATTCTCGTGTTTTATTTTACGAAGTCATTTCAAAATCTTAACAAGCAAATTTTATAATAAATGCATGTGCATCTCAAATTTTATAATGAAAACAGACGTGCATGTCAACCATAAGAAATTATTTTTTTTTCATCAAACTAATTCCTCAATATTGGACGAAGAGATGAGCCGAGATCTACCAGAGAATTTTTAAAAAATATGATTTCTCAAATTTTATAACAAATATTTATTGAAAAAAAAAATTATCCAATGTACTATATTATTTTCATGATAAAGTCAAATATTATATTTTAAAATTTTTAAAATTCCTTGTAATTTTTGTTAATATTTAATTTAAATTTTAATCTGAAACCATATATCATAAAATGCTGATAAATAAAAAAATTTGATTAAATCAAAAACGATAGAAAAGTTTTCGTGATTTTTCATAAACGCCAAAAACTGCATCGTGTAAAAACATAACTTTGCGGAAAATATAAGAAAAACTAACCAACACCTAAATATTACAATTCACTTATTTTTTACTCATACTTACATGCATAAGTATACATATTTATTTCCTTTTAAAATTCAACCATACATTATAAAAAATATATATTACAAACATATACTTTATTATTATTTTTAACACATAAAAGCGGTGATGGGTAGTCGCATGCGAACTTGTCGTGCATTTTTTTAACCTCGATTATAGTTCAGTTTTAAGTTTAGTTTTTAAAAAATTTATATATATATATATATTAAATCTCTATATGGTTTCTAAGAGCAGTGAGGTGGTTGGTACGCACGAATGTGCGGGTCAGGCATCTATCCGCTCTTACGATAAGTAAAGATTGTAAAACCCATTTTGTTTTAATTAGCAATAGATCAAAGATAAATATATACTTAAAATATATACATTGGCAAGATTATATTGTGTAAGGAGAAAAAACTTAATATTGATAATATTCAAGACATATTATAAGAAATCCTCCTTCCTATTATTTGAGAAGACTTTTTAGTGAAAAATGTTTACTTGTCATCTTCACAATGAAAGTTAGTGCATTCTAATGATGACATGTAAATGTGACATGTCAAATTTACTAAAATAAATGAAATATTTTGATTGGTTGAGTTAAAAGTAAATAAATTATGAAATTAAAACATGAAATACACTAGATTATAACACTAAAATTAACAGAAAATTATAATTACTATGATTTCTATTTATTTTTACATATATTCATAATAAATTGTATAAAATATGATTACGAAAATTTTACAACCAATATATATATTATATTTTTATATAAAAAATGATAATATATTATCCAATAGGATAGTAAATACGCTATACCATTTTTATGATTATTTTGTTTAAATAAATAAAAAGTTTATATCATACTCATGTATAGTCTCATTGTAAATCGAGAATTTGAGATCGGAAATAAAATGAAACATAACCGGATGAAAAAATAAATTATAATAAGATAAAACAATTATGAATAAGAAGTAGAAGTAAAAATTAAAATAAATCTATACAGTTTTGTTTTTCCGTAACACTACAGTGCTTTGTTTTACGGAGTCATTTAAAAACCTTAAGAAGTAAATTTTATAATAAATGCATGTGCGCCTTAAATTTTATAATGAACACATGCGTGCATGCCAAGCATAAGAAATTTATTTTTCATGAGACCAATTCCTCAATATTGGTTGAAAAGATGAGCAGAGAGCTACCGGAGAATTTATAAAATATGATTTCACAAATTTTTTTATAAATATTTATTATAATTTTTATTGAAATAGAAAATTACTAATAAATTATCCAATGTACTATATTTATTTTCATGCTAAATTTAAAAATTATATTTTAAATTTAAAAAAATTCTTTCTATATTGTTAATTATTTAATAGAAATTTGAATTTGAAACCATATATCATAAATTGCTGAAAAATAAGAAATTTTAATTAAATAAAAAAATGATAGAAACGGTTTCCGTGATTGTTCTTAAACCCCAAAAACTGCATCGTGTAAAAACATAACGTTTGGAAAAATTTCTGAAAAATTAACCAACATCTAAATATTACAATTCAATTATTTTTAACTTATACTTACATGCATAAATATACGTATTTATTTCTTTTTAAAATTATACCATACATTATAAAAATATATATTACAAAACATATACTTTGTTTTTTTAACACATAAAAGTCATACTTCGATTTTTTCACAAATATGTATGTTGTTATAAATATTAGTTATGCAAAAGTCAAAAATTCGCATGCGAACTTGTCGTGCATGCAATTTGGTAACCTCGATTATAGTCCAATTTTAATTTTAGTTATTAAACAATTTATATATCTTTTAAAATCTCTATATGTCCTAAGAGCGCTGAGGTGGTTGGTACGCACGAATGTGCGGACCAACCATCTATCCGCTCTTACGATAAGGAAAAATTGTAAAACCCATTTTGCTTTAATTAGCAATAGGTCAAGTAAAAATATATACTTAAAATATATATATATATATATATATATTGGCAATATTATATTGTGTAAGGAGAAAAGAAAGCATAGTATAGATAATATTCAAGACATATTATAAGAATTTAATTATTATTTAATATAATTTTTACATTTGAAGTTATATGTCACTGTAAACGGTAAAAAATAAAAAAAAATAAAAATAAATCAGTTTCAAAAGACACAAAATGATATAAAACGTTTGTGTAATTGTTGTTAAACACTAAAATTGTATATGTATAAAAATATAACATTTACATAATACTATATAAGAAAATTAATCATTACTTAAATATTACAACTATTTATGTCTATAAAAAAAATTATACATGCACATGCGTGCATGTCAACCATAAAAATCAAATGAATTATTATATGTTTTAATATTTTTCACTTTATTTGTTATCATATTTACACTTTTTATCTAAAAAAATATTTTAAAATCTTAGTTAATGGTTTTTTTATCTTCAATTTCTATTGAAATCTATAACATTTTTTATTTGATTTATCGTTTTTATTATTATTAAATATACATATAATGTTATTATTAATATATAATTAATTATGTACAAATAGATAACTTTAATATACAATATTAATTATATATTGAAAATATAAAATATTTTATAGCCTGCACACGGTGCGGACCGATCACCTAGTTGTATATATATGGTAATCAAATCAGGTTTCTTGTATGCACCTGCTTTTGCTCCAGTAGAATGTCCTGCAGCAATGAAATTGCACAGGCACGGTGCGGGCCGATTAGTTCGAACTGAACAAAGAATTTTGAATCTTACTGGAGACAAGAAACACTTGAAACTCGTGGGAGTTTCTGTATGTAGTCATCAGAAACTAAAGAAATTTAGGTAATCAAGAATAAGCATTTAGGTTTTGCAATGACTTCGGCAAGTACACGCACGAGTGTCATCAAACTTCGATCAAGAATAAGCATTTATGTGCTAATGCTTACATTGCTCTGATCCCCTAATTAAGTGCGTTTGTTAATACTACCTTCATACTTTCTTCTCTATTCATTCCATATTTTGTGATTGAAGCCGATTGAGACCATTTCTAATATATATTGCTATTTTCCCTATAAAATAGAGTAATTCTAAAATAGAGGTGAATCCTCTCCAATGTATTTTTTTTTTTCTAAAAAAATAATATTCTAAAAATATTTTTTTGTAATTTATTAGTAACATCTTTTATTTATTAAATTAATAAATTAACGTCACTTATTTTATTTTTTTTTACAAAAACTCTCATAAATTACAATAATATTAAAAATTAAACATTTATTATACAATGAATATCACATTACATCATATAAAATATAAAACATAATATATTTTAGTTTATAGAATTATCTATAATTAAATTTGAAATGAAAAAAGAATCTTCATATTTAATCATATTATATGTTTCCAAAATTTTATATTATATATTTAGTCATATCTGAATATATCAAAATGAGTTATGTAAACAGTTAATTAAATTTTATATTTATTATACAAATAAAAATAAAAAGATTTCAAAGTTGAAAGTTTTTTTTTTTTCTTTTGAACTTTACAAAGTTGAGAGTTCATAGAGGAAAAACTAGCATCTTCTATATAGAGGTGGATTGGAGAAAATAAATTCTATTTTTTCCTCTAAAACAGAAGTAGATTGGAGATACATTGAGTATATTAGACAAATAATTGCTTTCAAATCATTACGAAAAATCCTGATTAATGATAATGGAAAACATCGTTAAAAATGATAATGGAAAACAGAACAGGTAAAACCAGATTGAAGAAGATTCAATTCCTCTCGAGTCCACTATTATATTTTACTTCCGTTATTAATTAATCACTCTTAAATTGTGATGAGTTAATTGGTGGTGAGACCATATAGTATTTATATATTTATAAGCTTAAAGTCTTATCAAGAAAACATATTTTTACATACAGAGACCATATAGTATTTATATATTTGTAAACACTCTCTGTAAATTTTATATAAAAAATTCAGTGCCATGGGAGAACGTTTCTGTTTTTCGTCTCTAAGCACGTCAAAGTATATACGTTCTAGAGTTTATATGTGCAGAATCAATTTGATGAACCAAATCTTAAATGTAATCACATAGATCAAAGGAAAAATTAGGGATGAAAGTTTAAACCTTGAATCTAAATGATAAAGGNTCGTTTGGCTGTTCATCAACACGCCTTTCGTTGCTTGAAGGTTGGAGATATGTTTCGATGGCATGATGATTGGGATTCAAGTGACAAAATCATTTGTCTCCGATACCAACTGATGGAGAGGCGGAAGCTATAAACGAAGACACACCAAATATTTGTGTAATCGGGTTTGAAATAAACGTAGAAGATTTACGTTTAAATCGATAAAAATTGGGAATACTCTTCCCCGTGCTTATGAAAGCTTGGTAGAGGTTGGGAATACTCTACCCCGTGCTACGAAAGCTCGTGTAGCTATGAAAGCTCAAAGGTTTAATCAAAATCAAAGTTGTGTTTACAAAAGCCCTAGAATAGCTATTTATAGTTTGCGTAGAGATCAATACGAATATTCTATATCCTAATCAAAAAAAAATTATAAAAGAGTAAAACCAAAACAATAAACGAAATAGAGAATACTTGACGAACACGTAAAAGCCCATAACGTGTTCGTCGTAAAGCCCATTAAACATAAGATGCGTTGCATCACGTTCTCATTTATCTTCACCTTCACCTCAAATCCTTTTAGTAAACCCTTTCCAAAAGGGTCTCGTTCTTACTTGGAACAAAACTCTTAGGAACGTTCAAGGTGAAACTCTCACTGCAGGTGCCTTCACCTTCAATGTAATTAAGACGTAACGCAGATAAGTCTCCTGTAGTTTGGCATATAATAGGGTAAGGTTTTACATAGTTGATGCACCAGTAGAACACGGTGAGGCTCTTTTAGTTTGGCGAAAGCTCAAAAATTTCTGGAGGCAAGGTTGTTCTGGTGAATGTAGAGGAGCAAAAATAACCCAGGTGGTCTGTTCTGGCAAGTGTAAGAGTGTTAGATGTTTGATTTAGATGGAAAACAGAGTACTCTTGGTCTGAGGTGACTAAAGTGGTATTGTTGTTTTTGTACCAGTGAAGCTCCAGTAATGGATGACCGCAATATCTTTGACGATTCCGTCCCGAGAAAGGGAAACCAGCGGTGATATTTCCACACTGAAACAGAGTTTCACACAATCCAAGTTTAGATGAAGCACAAGGAATAGGGTGAAAAGAGGAGAAGATGAAGAAAAAGACAGGAAAAGAAGTGGAGAGATAGTACATGATTTGTTTGTGATCTATTAACTGTGGGTCTTGTGTTGAGAGGAAACAAAAAGAGAGAGATCGATAAGGAGCAAGTGGAAACGGTTAAGGCCATGAAGGGGAAACAGAGGAACTTGGAGTCTTTTTTATCTTGTCTTTATTAATTGACCCCCAAAAATAGATATTCAGATATAGAGCGAGATTGATCATTGGGTTTTCCTCGTTTTTCCAAAACAATTTCTTGGAAATAGAGGTAAATCATGATTTTTATGTGTGTGTGGGGGTTTAGTACATAATGGAATTAAATCTTTAGTAGGAAAGAGAGGGACTTGCCGGTAAACCAAGACCATACTATCTCTTATCTGCTAAATATGCTCATTCATCACCATTTATTAAAGCTGACCAAAAAAGATTTAGGAGACTGGAAAAGTCAAAGACTTAGGTTGAAACTTTCACATTCCTTATAGATCAAACGATTTAGTCTCTCTTCAAACAAAATTAAGTGTTCATATTAATGCTTAAACAAGAAAAAGCATTAAGGTTTAAGAATGACTCAGATAAATACACACACGCTTGTCATCGAACATGACATTAAGGTTTATGTGTTCGTTTCCATTGCTCGAATCCTCTAAATGAGTTTGTTAATGTAACAGCCCGGATCCATCCCATTTGAATAAGTTTAAATGGATTGATTTTGCTACCTATGTCATCAAAGTGCACTTACTTTTTTCGATCACTTACCCTGAGAGAACTCCAGAGTTAAGCGTGCTTATACTGGAGTAGGATTAGGATGTGTGACCTTCCGGGAAGTCCTCTGCGGAACCGTGTGAGTGAGACTAAAACACGGGAAAAAGTCACGTTGTAATTGCAGGGACAAGTAAATCAGTCGGTCGAGCCACCGAGAAAAATAGCGCACCGACCGTCGGACAGGGCGGGGGGGGGGTGTGGGACCTCGCTGGTATGGGCGGTCGGGGTGTCTCAACTGGTATCAGAGGCAAGGAAAGTCAAAGTGGTTCTGTCCCAGGAGACTGTTTTAGGGTTTGGGGGTTAAGGTTCACACTGGCGGGATCAGAATTCGTGCACGAATTTCCATTTAGTGGGGAAGAATTGTAACGACCCGGCTCCGGCTTATTTGAATAAGTTTAAATGGATTGATTTGGCTACTATGTCATCAAAGTGCACTTACATTTTCGGGTCACTTACCCTGAGAGAACTCCAGAGTTAAGTGTGCTTATACTGGAGCAGGACTAGGATGGGTGATCTTCCGTGAAGTCCTCTGCGGAACCGTGTGAATGAGGCTAAAACACGGGAAAAAGTCACGTGATGATTGCATGGACAAGTAAATCAGTCGGTCGGACCACCGAGAAAAATAGCGCAACGACTGTCGGACAGGGGCGAGGGGCCCACAGCCCGTGTGAGGTGTGGAGCCTCGCTGGTATGGGCGTTCGGGGTGTCACAGTTTATACCTACAACATACTTTCATTTCTGTTCCTACTGTCTCTTCCACATTAACTATCAAAAATTATATGAAAGAGGCTTTGAAATAGGGGTGTATTCAATCTATAATTTGAGAGGATTTGAAAAGATTTGAGTTTTAGTGAGATTTATATGATTTTGGGTGAATTAGGAAAGTTTTTATAATGATTGGTAAGTGCTAACAAACTTTACAAAGCAAAAAATTTATAAAGCTTGGAAATGGATCTAATCAAGCTTTTGAGCATCACTAATACACAGTTTTTGGGAAGTTTCTTAACATAAAAAAAAAATGAGCTGGCAAGTAAAAATGGAAGAGTCGGTTCTTCTTTAAGAACCGCTAGCATTGGTTCTACGGCATGTGTCAAGACCCGATTTGTCATTTTTTATTTGAAAATTCAAAAATCGTTTTTTAGTATTAAAAAAAGTTTAAGAGATGCTCTTAGAAGCTTTGGCTTTTTTTTGTTCTTACAGCCAAAATATTTTCTTTTCATTTTTTGGATGTATAAATTTGTTTTTTTCTAAACCATACAATTTTTGACTTTCCAAAATTTTAGATTCTACGGCCAAAATAGTACATCAATAAAAATCTACAGTCACATCAAAAAACCTACATTCATATTTCTACAGCAACAACGTAAAGGTACAACGGTTACCAATCATGCCTCTTTTTTTATAGCAGTAGATTTTATTATTGTATGATTTTGGCTGAAGAATTGTAGAATTTTGGAAATCCTAAAATTTTGTGAGTAAAAAAAGAAATCCAAAATTTGATTGGATCCATTTGAAAGATGTAGATTTTATTTTTGCTGTGTACAACTTCTAAATCACTTGCCAATCAAATCAATCTTGTTCAACACGTCATCAAGAGACCCTATCTATAGGTTACTTACCCGTATCAGGCCCGGTTCTATGGGTATGCCGGCTCAATCTTTTTTTTTACTAAAAGGATTGAGCCCAATTAAACTAAAGTGTAAAAGCACATAGTCCCATCATTTTTTTATTAGTTTTCCTTGAATAAGGGTCCTTACATTTTTAAAATTGTGCAATTTAAAGTCCAAATTTTTAGACTTACACCTAATGAGGGGGTTAGTGGGAGATTGATGTATAAAGATTTTAAGAATTTGAAGATTCTATTGTTATTGATGTAATGATTCTTAAATTCTTAACAAAATCTTGTGTTATTGGTGTGATGATTTTATAATTTTTTAAAAATACTTTGTTATTGGTGCGATGATTTTGTAATTCTATTTAAAATCTTGTGTTATTTAAAAAGTAAAGTATTTAATAATTTTGCAATTCTGTTAAAATTTGGTGTTATTGGAACAATGATTTTTTACATTTTAACTCATCAATTACAACTTTCAAAATACTAGAGTTACCCCATTGTATTATCAAAGTTTGGATAACAAAATTAAAAAATTATTTTTTTCTCAAACAAACATAGGTAAGGTTTAACATAGTCTCTCTCTCGTCTCTCGTGAGAATTTTTCAGTTTATCTTTTTTTTCAACACAAGTAATACTCCATTATCACTAACTCAGATTTGCAATGTCAATAAAGATTAAAAAAAAACTCAGATTTGTTATGCCAATAAATATTAAAGAACTCATATTTATTATGCCAATATAATGAAGAAAAGCGTAGTCATACAAAAAGAGATTGAACAATGATAAAATATACAAAATAATTATAAATCTTAAACCTAAAGAGACTTGTATTACCTATGTTCGTCCTAAATGATGAATGGTGAAATAATAAATAATGCTGTCTTTTTTATAAACAAATAAACACTTTATTTGAATATATAGTATATATAAAATTTTCTAGAAAAACATTATAATTTAATTACTTAAGCAAAAAATGAAATAATTTTTTTTAATAAGAATCCATGAGAATCCACGACAATCAATAAAAAATTTGTATGAATTCTATAAATATGATGAACATAATTGTTAGAATCCATAAAAGTATTTGAAAATCTTAAAATCTCTATACTTTTGAAATCCACAAAAATTCTTCAAATCTACATAAATCACCTTCCCAGTAACCCTCCTTAAGTTTGATTTTTTAAAACAATTTGGCACATGGCCCAATATTTGTTTGAGTCGAGCCTGACCTGTATGCCGCACGCGTGATTTGACCAAAACCGGATCATAATGTCTAAGTAGAAACCCAAGGGTGCCAAAAACGTAAGGAGAACAAGACCCATCCGGCTAAATGAGTAGGTCAAACTCTATCGATCCCTAGAAAGGGGAGACGGCTCGACGGGAAAAATGTAACCAATGAGAAGAGAAGACTCTCCTCTCCTATAAAAGGAGGGAGACGGTGAACTAAAGAAGGAAGACGAAAGGGGAGAACTCTGAGGAAAGTTCTCGGACAGATTTCGACGATGCTCTTAAACCGATTCTCCTAAATCATGGGAGATCAAAAACAAACCAGCACATAGTCTCAGCCAAAGCCATCATGTGGATCGTCCAACACAGAGAATGGGTCATCTTATCTTTGACCTCCGAGGAGCACAAAGCAAAAACTAGAGAAAAATATAGATATGAGCAATCAAGATCTATATATAAAGATCTATACAAAATACTTCTAACACTCCATGAACAATGAACTAATGTATTTTGTCTAAATTGGGCCCAAATTTTGCGGATAAAATGCCAAATAGGAAGAAAAATTAATAGCAGTTAAGTTTATATCCTGTTTCGCCTTATCTTTAAGCTTATCTAAAAGTGTTGAAATTAACAGAGGAAGATTGGAACAGATATAACTGAGAGAGATAGCTTACTAGTTGTTAGATATGTCAAAGTAAAGGGCTAAAAAAAAACGCAGTGAAGATCTTGAGATAATCACCATGCTCATATTAATATCATAGGCTTTTTAGAAGTAGATACGCTACTTCAGCACAAATTGTTAAAGAAAGCTGATAAGAAATGATTATTATGCGTAAGAAACTGACCAGTTGGTGGAAGGAGTAGTGGACCGCATATAACTTCTGAGGGCAAGTATTCGTTGAAACCACATCTTCTATGAGAGGATAAACATTCTTGACACGTTTTCTCATCGATCTTCAACTTCACATCAAACCCTTCTCTTAAAGCACTTTCCAAATTGGTAATGTTCAACTCTTTCTCTTCTGGAGCGAAGCTCTTAGGAACGTTAACTGTGAAACTGTCATCGCAGGAATTGTGAGAATCACGGGTTTGAGGTACTGAGATAAGACCTCTACCAGGACATGTATAACTCGAACGGTAAGGAAGCTTAGGGTCGCAGAGGTAGAAGACAGTGAGGCTCTTGTAGGTTTGTGAAAGCTCAAAGAGTTCGAGAGGCAAGGTTGTGGCTGTGAATGTCGCGTTGCAAAAGGAACCTTGAAGCTCTGATCTGTCGAGTCTAAGAGTCTTAGATGCTTGATCTATATGGAGAACATTGTAGAGATGGTTTGAAATGATTATAGAGGTGTTGTTATTAAAGCAGTGAAGCTCCAGCAATGGATGCCCGCAAAATTGGGGACGATTCCCACCAGAGAAGGGGAAACCTATGGTGATGTTCCCACACTGGAACAGAGCCTCACACCATCCAAGTTCATTTTTACTTGAAGCACAAGAACGATGGTGGAATATGGAGAAGAGGACGAAAAAGAGCAGACAAGAAGTGGGGAGATAGTACATGATTTGATTGAGATCTATGAACAGCGTGTCTTTGGGGGTGGGTTTGTATTGAGATGACCAGAGGAAGTTATTTAAAGAGAGAGAGAGAGAGAGAGAGAAGAAGCATAAATATGAGGTGGAAACGGTGAAGGGACCAAAGACCAAGTCAAGTGGGATAGACGGATAGTGACAGTAGCGAAGACTTGGGGGTCTTTACTTTAAAAGACTTTTTATTTTATATTTTCTCTAAGCTAAAACTTTGAAAGACTTCTCTCACCATTTTGAAAGACTATTCAAAGAAAATTCATGGGGACCAGATTACGAATCCTTCCACTGTTATTTCAATCCTTATCTACTATATTTAAGGAATTGTGGGAACTCTGTATGGTATCATGATATAGCCTTTTTGAAGAGAGTTCAAGGTTTTGAGGTCTTAGGTTCGAAATGCAGATGATTATGGGAACACTATATGGTACATAAATCAAGATGCACTCATTTATTTTGATGGACCATCCGAACATATCAGACTCTTGGAAAAACACACTACTGAAACTGACAGATGTGGAAGAAGAACATTCAGTTAGTGAAAGAGAGTGACTAAGTTTAGAGAAATCTTTCAACTTGCTGGAGACGGAAGAAGATATCTTGCTTCAAAGCAGTGTCTAAGTTAATATCTTGTTTCACTTCGTTTTTAAGCTTAAGCTATCTCTAAAACTAAAAATGTGATTCTTGTCACTTGTGCATAACTATAATGGTTCAGTGGATTACATGCTTTGATTTCTGGTTGTGGAATACCCAGATCATGTGATGGTTTTTTATTATCGAGAATAACCCTTAAGCCTATGAACAGACATACAATAGCAGCTACTACGACTAAACCTGTAACCAGAAAAGGTAAATCACCTTTTGCCACTCGAGAAGACACGCCTGCATCAATTCATTGGCAGTACCAGAAAAAGGTTAGTTGGCACTGAAAAGAGTACTTTGAATCGAAATGTACATTAGATCTTTTGTGGAAGAACATTAGAAAAATAGAACATGTAGGCAAGAGATCTTACCATCGTCTCTAGAACGAGGGATCTGATTATTTCCAAAAGCATCCCCTGTGTCTATGCACAACGAAAAATCTGGGTTAAATCCAAGCTTGATTTAGATGAATACAGAGGAGCAGAAAGAACCTAGAAGGTCTGGTCTGGCAAGTGTAAGAGTGTAAGATATTTTATTTAGATGGAAAACAGAGTACTCTTGGTGTAAGATGATTAAAGAGGTAATGTTGTTTTTGTTGCAGCGAAGCTTCAGCAATGGATGACCGCAATTTTTGTGACGACTCTCTCCCCAGAAGGGGCAACCGGCGGTGATGTTCCCACACTGAAACAGAGTCGCACACAATTCAAGTTTACTTGAAGCACAAGGAAGATAGTGAAATAAGGAGAGGAGAAAGAAAAAGATCAGACAAGAAGTAGGGAGATAATACATTCTGTTTTTGGTCTATTAACAGTGAGCCAAACAAAGAGAGAGAGAGAGAGAGAGAGAGAGAGAGAGAGAGAGAGAGAGAGATTGATAAGTAGCAAGTAGAGATGGTGAAGGTCGGGAAAGTGACTAGGGACGGACCAAGTCAAGAAAGAATAGTGACCGATACATAAAGACTTGGAGTCAACTATTAACCCTAAAAATACGATATTGAGATAGAGAGAGGTTGATTATTCGATGTTGCTCTTTCTTTTTCAAAACAATTTCTTGGAAACGGAGGTAAATCAAGGAATTTCTTTTCTTTTTTTTGTGGTTTATAGAAAGGTCTGGAACTAAAGATTCAATGTAAATGAGGGGGACTTGCGGATAAGTCCATACCATACTATCTCTCTAACAGACCCCAATTTCGCTTTCATTGGTTCTCACCCGATTAACCACTTTTCAAATCGTAACCAATTAATTAAATACTCATTATATTTAATAGTTTGAAAATTAATTGATTGAACACTGAATCGGAAACTTGAAGGGTGTTAACAATAAAACCAAGATTTTACCTTGGAAGTTTACGAGTGCAAGTCACTAAACGGTCTTGTTGGTGTTTTCGAGACTGCAGACGAAGTAGTTGACTACTTTCGAGTGTTTCGAGAAACAGTCTAGATAAGCCTCAGAAGAAAAGTAGTAAGTTTCACAAATCCCATATGAGAACGTCGATAGGTTTAGGAATTAAAAGAAACAAAATGGTCTACAGTCTGGTGATACAATGACAGTATACTACATTTCATTAATATATATGTTGTTTTCGTGCTTTAGTAGGATCCAAGAAGGTTTCTTTCTTCATACGACATTCATGGAACGTACTTCTGTGCAACCCGATATATCCTCTGAAAGAGTGGAAGGTTCTCGAAGAGGCACTGATGGGATTTGAAAAACAGGCCTAGGAGGGACTTCAAGAGCATCCACACTTCCTTCCATCATCTCCACCACTTTGTTCATTGGCGGGCGGTCTGATGGGGAAGGTTGTATACACCACAACCCCACCAATGTCATTTTCTTTGCTATCTCCTCTTCTTCGCAGGTGATTCCATTACCATTAAACTTTCCGCTATCTCCCTTCTCAAGATCCTTATATATCCATTCTGGAAAGTACATTGAGCTTGCGTTCGATGCAGAGTTTTGAGCAGCTCTTTCTTTGTTCCTAGCTCCTATCATCTCAAGGACCAACATTCCAAAGCTATATACATCTGATTTGTGGGAAACTCTACCGTACATTCTTGAAAACAGTTCAGGTGCAATGTACCCTATTGTTCCTCTTGTGTCTAGTAGTGACAAGATGCTCTCATTCTTCTCGCAGAGCTTAGCAAGGCCAAAATCAGAAACTTTGGGACAAAGACTCCCATCCAACAACACGTTATGAGGCTTGATATCGAAATGTACGATCCTTGTTTTGCACCCATAGTGCAAGTACTCTAGACCTCGAGAAACGCCTAGCGCAATCCCATACAATGTCATCCAATCCATGTTTATTGACGTCTTGCTTGAGATGAACTTATCAAGAGACCCATTTTCCAAAAATTCATAAATAATTGTTCTCTTAGAACCTTCAGAGCAGAATCCAAGCAGGGAAACAATGTTGACGTGAGAAGTTTTACTCATGCTCGCAACTTCGTTGATGAAGTCTTCACCATTACCCTTTGAATCTTTCAAGACCTTCACCGCAACACCACGACCGTCGAAAAGGGTTCCTCTATAGACAGTTCCAAATCCGCCTTTGCCAACCACGTCGGCGAATGAATTTGTAATTCTCTTTACTT
>JAHZTW010000060.1:0-11047 GCA_020283515.1 Alliaria petiolata | reverse complement strand
TTTTTTTCTAGAAACAATATAACGATGCACCATTAGATACGTGGAATGCTTATCCATATGTTTTCTTTCAAGGTTGAAAGTTTTTCTAACGTTCACATATAATATCTGTCTCTTATACACATCTAGATGTGTATAAGAGACAGGATAAAAGTAACAGGGTTAGTTACGTCACTTTAAAAAAGGATAAGTTACGTCATTATTAGTGCTTTTAAATGTACACGCGTCCGAATCTGACTTTATTAAAGTGAAGATTCGAATCGCTTGAATTCGAGCAGAGGGCATAGACTTAAAATACGGGGTTTAAACAGGGTCATTTACGTCATTATATTTTAACCTCAAGAGGATACGGTCCGAATATGACCTTTTTCTAACTAAAAGAAAAGATCCATCCATAATATCAATGAGTGATCAAAAAAGTTCCAATACGATATGACGTCAAAAACAATATATCAATTAATTAAAGCATTGAAAATGGAGAGAAAGAGACATCACGGGTTAAAGAACAGACCATGTGGAATTGGTGGATATTCAGCTGATAACAAATCAATGACAAATTAAATAATTGTTTTTCATATATTATAATGTGGAAAATAATGATCGTCGTTGTAAACTGATAGTAAAAGCAAGAGAAAATATAATAATGTCAACTTGACCTACCTATCTGATGATTATGTTTAATGTTAAGTGGTTGGTCCATAACTTTTTCCAAAACCAAGGTACATTTACGACGAAATAAATATAAGTTTCAACACATTAAATTTTATATTAAAAAAACCAAGTAGAAGAGTTATTTGATTTGAATTTTTCTTTCTCATGAGTAGAAATGTGAAAAGGATATAATGCAAATTGTAAAGAAAAACAAAATTAACCGAATCTAATTTGATATATATACTTTTATGGTTGGTAATAATTTAAATTATCATAATCAAAAATTATGGTTTTTAGTAACGGACCTGATTAGCGAAACCGATACCGAAACCGAGCAAGATACGACCGACGATAAGCATCCAAACGTGTTTAGCGAAGCCATTGATGAGAGCTCCGGCGCAGAAGAGTATGCCGCCGAAGAGCATTGAGAGTCGCCGTCCGAACTTCCTCGTCACGGTGGAAGCTACCAGCGACGAAATTAGCGCCGCCAGATACAACGACGAAGTGAAGAGCGTAAGCGTCGGGCTATCATATTGACAGTACTGATTCGTTGTCGCGTCCTCTTGCTGTTTCCGATACACCGACGGGAAAAATCGCCGGAGGAAAGACGGCATCGACGTCACACCACCTGTGATTTTAAAATTAGTTCACAGAATTTCCCCACAAAAAAAAAATTGATCAGACATGGTTTTCATGACTCTATAGAAACATATGGGGCAATTTTGAAAATTTTACAAAACCTATATAATACTGTTGAGGTTTTATATTTTTGAGTCATATGGGTGTTTATGAATTAAGAGAAACATAAGAGGCAATTTTGTTAATATTTTCTTCATGGAATAGTTTCTAACGTGGGGGTGTTGATACCTACATAGATACTTGCGGGGTGGAAATGTAAAAGCTGAGAAATAGTGAGACACTTACCGGAGATTCCGATATCGTATCCAAAGATGAGACCACCCATGGCAGCGACGACGCAAGTGAAGAGAACAAAGGGAGTGAGTTTGCCGGGATAAGCCTTTTGGCCATCTCCGACGACGAATCCACCGGCAGGCATTTTTGAAAGAGATCCCTAAAGTATTTAGTTTTCTTTTCCTGACCCCTCTTTTTTGCTAAGATGTTTTTTTTTGTTTGGGAAAACAAAAGGAGAGTAGAAGCGAAATTGAGAAGAAATTATTAGATGGAGAGATCAGAGAGTACTTATTAGAGTTATATAGACATTGGGAAAGAGAAGGGGAGAAAAGTGTTGAGCTGTCTATTCGTATTTTCTTAGCTGTGAATCCATAATAATTTGATTTTCTCATGCATAATGTTTTACTAATTATCCACATCATAAGATAATTGAATAATGTGTTGCTGTTTCATGATTTTGAGCAACTTGGTGACCGTTATGTGAACATGTTATTAACTGCATCATGTATATTTTGACTTTAAGAGCATGTGGACTTTTTGCTAGTGTTAAGCTTTTTTTTTTTTTGTGCAAGGCTAGTATTAAGCTTGGTAGTCATGTGTTATGATAAGATATTTTTTCTTAAATTACTCAATAGTACTGCTAAATATAGTATGTTTTCTTCTATATGAACAGATTATCAATGCTCTATTTTTATTATGCATAAAACGGATATCAAACTAAATTTGAAACTATATTAATTTATGGACAAATTAGATAAATTTTTAGGTGATAACTGACAAATCAATATGGGAATTCATGTGTGAATATAATTGTCGCCGATGTACGCATTTGTAAAAGAGTAAATCAAATACAATTCGCTGACTTTTAATACCCCACTTGTTGGTTCAACGGCTCTATCCAATTCCAAACACGCATCGAGTAATTTCCTTATTATCTTTGTTCGTTTTTTAAGATTTTATATTTCGCTATAATGTAACACGCGTCAATGGTTTTTTACATCCCAAAAAGTTACTAATTGGGTATTAGAAGACGTGGATAAGTATAAAGATATTTAGATTGCGAATAAAAGATAACATGGAACCAGTTCATACATTAATTATCGTAGAGAAATATTCAATATCAATTTTCTTCTCATACAAAGATACTTGAAAACCAGATAACCGTAAATAAAATTGTGTGTTAATTATTAAACTTTACCCAAATAAGAGTTGAGGTCGGTGGATTGGCGGCAAAATTAATTGTACACGTCATATACTAATCAGCAAGGATCGCATTTCAGTCGACGGTCCAACCAATTTTCTTTATCTATTTCGATAGCATTGAATTCGTTCTGGATAATGTTTTAGAATTAATTTGTTTCATGGGATGCAGCATGGTTTTTCTTATAACGTGACTTCAAATTTTTCTTTACAGATGTAAAGGTTTTTTCACAAATATTTATAGTTTTCGACCACTCAAGAATCTGTTTTTTTTTCTAGAAACAATATAACGATGCACCATTAGATACGTGGAATGCTTATCCATATGTTTTCTTTCAAGGTTGAAAGTTTTTCTAACGTTCACATATAATATTCCGTGATAAGAGGATATATTCATACGTATCGTACTTTTATTAAAATTCAAAAATACTTATTTATTTCTGCATGCAATCTTACTTTATGTTCTATATAATATGTGACCATCTACTGATAAATTTTTACTAATGCTTTTTTTTTTTTTGAACTTAAATTTTTACTAATGTTATACATATATAGACTTGATGTTAATTTTTTGTTGGTTACTTCGTTTATATGGTTTGCCAATATGGATGGCTATTTGGTGTACAGCTCCCAGGTTTTTAACACAACCAGACGGTCTTTCCTGATTCCAGAGTCCAAACTCACGGCAAAATCTCCAAATTACATTATCGTCAAATTTATTGAAAGATCTGTGTTGTAAATTTAATATAAGAAATGAAATATAATATCTGCTAGAACAGTGATATTATATGAAATGGACGAATATTTTGGCGACTTTTAAATATTAAAATGTTTCAGTGATGCGCATAAAGACAAAGCATAGGATATTTTTGTACGAGTAAAGTAAAGGATAGAAACTACATTTGTATAAAACAAGAGGGGAAAAAGATGGTCCCATGGGTTTTCTGACNACCGGAAAAAAAAAAAGAGAGAGGCAAGAAGTGTATTAAGTAAAATTCCCCCCACCTAATTAATGATCATGTCTAGAAGGAAAACCCCAAACTTGTTCAAAGATTGCTTTGGCGTAAATATCGATCTCCTTATATACAAGTCACCAAGCTAAGCCCACTCGCCATGCCCACATGCTGTGACCTTTTTCCCCGTTTTTAATTTTTATATGTACTAATGCCTCCTACCAATGAAATTTAACAATACTTTTGTTTTCCTCATAAAAGTCCAAAATTGAGAAATCCTATTATTAATAGAGAACTTTATAGTATCTATCTACGTTTAACTATGAAGTGTCGACGCATGACTTTTCTCATTTAGATTTTATCTTGCCGTGCTCTCGTCTACACTTGAACAAAACCAACGGCCAATCTCTATACAAAGACCGAAGAAGATAAATCTGATGGAATAAAATAAAGTAAATGGACTTAAAATATAGACCTCTCCATATCGAGAACCGAATCTAGTAGACTTACGTTTCAACACGAGTGTATGTTTGCGCACACAATTGATCTAAAATGTTCTTAATATGTGTGAAACATTCGCATCGTTAGTTTCCCAAAATGATTAGATTCTTTGATCGACTATATATGATTGCAAAAATGTCAACAGCAAAAGAGGAGAAGCAAACGACGTATCTACGCCGCTTTTAAGACGAATCGCCTTTTTTAGCTATTATGCATCCATCATCCAGAATGAATTATGATAGACTTCCGAATGTAAAACTGGAAATTATATTTTGTGAAGTACATAGCCCTATACTTTCCACATTCGTAATAACGTACATACCACCATATCATACGCACATTTTAACACCCATTGAAAGTGACTTGACTTTGTAACTGCTCGTGGAAATTAAATAGCAGGGCTTTGACGGACGAATCATGTTCATGCGTGCCGAACGGCTGAAAGTAATGGTGCCATCAAAGCAAATTTACAGCAAGGCCTAGCTGGTCTCTATTTCCGTTGACTTTTGTCTTTATATAATTGTATGAATTATTTGAGAACATAAAATCTTCAAATGCGTACATTCTATATATATATACAATTATTTTATAGTTTTGGTTTTTTGAAACCCACTCAGAATGTAATATTAGTTTTAGGTTTGTGGTATTTTTGAAAAAATATCATTCAATGGTATTTTTGGAATAAAAAAAAGTTAGTAATGGCTTTTTGAAACAAAACCTTATTTTAGTGATATGTTTGAGAATTAACCGAATAAAAATATGATATTTATTCATGAATGAGAACATATAACAATATAAAGATTTAGAGAAAATAGGGTTGAATCTAATCGTATTTCTTAAGTTATGGAGCGGTCCTTTTAATCAAATAAATGTAACCAAATGCTCTCTTTATATGGCCACACAAACGCACATGACCCTCAATGCTTTCTACTCCAACACAACCTTGGAGGTTTTGACAACAAAATCAAATATTTTTTTAAAAAGAAATCAAATCACCAAAGCATAAATAATAATTCTGAAATGATAAAATGAAGACAATATTAAAAGTCTCTTAAAAGTAACCACACGTCACCATACAACGTGAATGTGTGCTAAAGTTAAGAGTCATGATCAAAAGATTAAAAAAAAGGAAGATGAATTGTTGAAGATTTATATTTTAGTACGTAGTTGATAATTTGATATACAAATATTTATGATAATTTGATAATTCTCATAAATATTTAGAGGCAAGAAGAGCAAAAAAAAAAAACAAAAAAAAGAGAAGCTAAAAAATAAACTAATAAACACATTTCGTAAATATACACTCAATAACTTCACAAAATAATATTTAAAAAAATCAAATAGAAGAAAAGAGAACAACGTTTGTTAGGAATGCCAAATACCGCCAAGTATGGTGCGGAGACTGTTCTTAGAAAGCTTCTTCACAAGTTTCTTAGCATCTGAATCTTCTCTTTCAGCTAGTTTCTCTATGCTTTTCAAGTACCCTGACGCCGAGATCTTTCTTCTCGCGCTATTGCAGCTCGTTAACGACATCAATATCGAAATCAAGAACTTGGTGTCACCCAAATCGCTTTTCTCATTCCTCATTTCCTCCTGATCTAACAACTGAAGAATGTAGCTTATGTTACCGTCTTCCTGCAAAAACTTCTTCCTGTTCTTTGGGATCGAGATTAAGCGACACAGAGCTTCGCTTGCTATCTCCCGGACGTGTAAAGATTTAGCATCCAGGAATCTAACTAGCTCGGGCATAAAACCCGCATCGCCCATTATCCTCTTAACCTTCTCCGTTGGCAAACTACACAGCCTGGATGTCACCTTTAACGCCGATTCTTGAACAGAAACCTCCCCATTTCTCAACAAATACAGCAAATGAACCAAGAATTGGCTACTCATCAATGCATTCAGGTAACTCACTGACCCAAAACACGAGTTATGAATTGCCCTCAATGCCATTTCTTTGGCTTTCGAAGAGGACAACGAATTGGGATCTGCTACACGCACAAGCTCTTGGATTCCTCCTTCTCTAACCAAGATCTCACGGCTTTGCTCATCTCTAGAACACATACTTGACAAGAGATCAATGGAATTGACCTGAACAGTCTCATCCTTTGATCCTATAAGCTTGATGAAAGTAGAAACCATGTCTTCCTCGATCATATACCTCTTGATTTCTTCAACACCCACCAGATTTCTCAGCACTCCACAGGAGCTAGCGATCAATTCGCCACCGAATTCACCGCAAGAACAAATATTTAACAGAGCCGCGACTCCTCCATGAGCAGAGATCGACCAAGCATTCTCCGAGTTCTCGGTTAATTTCATCAAACACCTTGCGGACGCTTCTCTACCAACACAGTTTCCGTTTTCAAGAACCCTAACCAGAGGACCAACCACGCAAGATCGGATCAATACAGGTTTGTACGAATCAAACCCAGAGATCAACAGCATAGCTTTAGAAGCTTCCTCTTGAATCCCCATCTCGGAATCCAGAAACTCAACTAGCATATAAACCATGTCGCTGATTTCGATAACCATCTTCGTATACCTATCATCTTCCTCCATGGATTCGTTCAGCTTGATTAAAGCTTGCCTCTTCATCTCCACATCGCCAATCTTCATCCTCGCGAGCAAATCCTTAACGTAAAACCTCATGTCGTCTCTGCAAGCTTTACCACTGGGCTTCGAGACAACGATCGCGAACCCATGGCTGAGAATCCCGGCGGAGTAAATGAGGGAGAGATTCCTCACGTGGCGGTCGAATTTCCCGGAGATGACATCCAAATCGCTCTGCATCAGGAGCTTCCCGCTGTAGGTGACACTCAAGCATCGCGACGCGAGGCCGTGGCATTCCTTGAGAGAAACTAGAATGGCTTTAACCAAGCTGGAGAGAGATGGGTCGACGCCGGAATCTAGATTCCCGAGTAGAGTTCCTCGAGCTTGCTCCGTATCAGCTGCCATTTCACGCTGAAGGATTTGATCGAGTGAGAGAGAGAGATCAAAGAAGATATCGATTCGATTGCTCTCTCGATGATGGGTCTCGATTCCTCCCCTGATTCTTCGCCCATTTCGTGGAAAGCTTTAACCTCAGTGGTTTAGAAGCGAACCCATCACGAATCTCTCCTCGGAAACTGATGAATTTGTTCCTAATAAGAAGAAGAATTCAAAGGAGAAGAAAAGGGAGACTTTATTCAATTTGTTCCTCTTTTTGTGAGCATAAGGAAAGAGGAGGGAAAAGAGAGAGAACTTATGACGATATTACGGGAGTGGCCTTGGTGGGGTTTGGAGTAGTGACAAGACGACGAAGATGAAGGTATGGGCATAATGGTCATTTCGACTACTTCTGCGTCACAACTCGGGGCTTTTATGACTTAAACTTAAGAGTTAAAACCCTTAATTGGGATAGTTATTAAATTCAATTTTACTCTTGAAAGAAGGAGAAAAAGTGAGCGGACAAATGGCTAATCTCTTGCATATATATACTCGAAAAGTGAGTGATATGATTTGAGGTCGAGATAAATCTACATATATAAACAAAGTGAAGAAAATTTTAATGGTCTCGATCAAATGTTTCTAAATAGTAGTATGTTATTGCATCTTAATCTGGTATTCGAGTTAATACAATCTCTACATACTCTTCACTCTTTAACTAACTTTCTTTCAAAATTCTTTAACGATTTATTATTTAATTTACATTTCTGATATTATGTGTAGGCTAGAGAATAGAAAAATCCAAAACTAACTCAATCGCTAAGCTCATATTATACTAACTTATCCTAAATGTTGCTTTCAAGGTCATGCATTACATATAATGATGTACAAGCTTTTGCACCGAATGCCTTATGTACTCATTATATTTTCGCTATTACACGATATATACAATTACATACTTATGTAACCCGTAGACTATCTATAGTGTAATTTTGAAAACAAACTTATGTGTCAAAAATAAAATAAAAACTCATAAATATATAAATAAATAAAGCAAAGTATAAGTGATTGAAATCGACTTTGAGTAGTTGAGAAGGGAGATAGTCATTCTATATTGTTTTTTTTATACAGCAATTCCTTAGTTCTCACGGAAAAGATAAATACCGATCTCATAATATCGTGACAGAATTATGCTGATTTTTACAATGGATAAACAAATAGAAATTACTTTATCATTAAATGATTTGAGAAATAATATTTTACATTATTATCCTATGCTTGAATAATATTATAGTTGTTTCGGTTTAATAAATTGTTCTCTTCTGTGTATGACTAGATCGTTTTTAGATGATGTTGAAATTATTCAGTAGATCAATAAGATGTTAATTGTTAGGTAGAAAAATGTTGTGAGATAGTATATAGTATATAGATACTATACATTTAAAATAAAACGTTCATGTTATATAAGATCTGCACACTAATCGGAACCAAGAGCAGAAATCGAAAAAGAAAAATAGCGCCAAAATGAATGTGAAAACTCCTATGGAAAACAGAGGAGATTGCTTGACGAAAACAATTTTGATGAATATTGTACTTGTTAAGTCATCCTTGCTCCCCGGTGCTCATAGGATTTTAATAATTTAGACTTGGTTGTGACGTTTCATCAAAAAAGTTTGTCCTTTATAATTTTTTTTTTTTTAAACTATAGACTTGGTTATGGACCCCTGAAATACAATTATCTTTTTATCCATTTTAATTGTTTTATACGTATTTTTGGAAGAAAAAATGCGACGTCTAAAAACATCTGTAGTTTTTTAAAAAAATTGTGTGAATCATTGGATCCGGATCGTCATTTATACCTTTCACCCTTGTAATGTAACTAAGCTGTCCAGTCATGAGTAGTAATGTGGATAAGATTATTCATTTTAAAAGTAGTTAAGTTTCATCCACTTTTCTTCAATAACGTTATTTTCTTATAAAACTTAAAAACAAAAAGTTATAAATGGACAAAAAAATCAACAAAAACCCTGGAAAGAACTTGGATTTTTCATTCTCTTAAATCTATAAATAAATCGGAAAATGTCAAAAGCATACCAAGAATGGGCCACTTGCGTATGGGCCTGGTTTAGACGAGCCTTCTAACGTTTTATTGCTTAGCAGATAAAAAATCACACAAACCACTTCCAAATTAATCAAAAGAGATAGAAAGAGTTGAAATAGATCTCTATTACTTTTTTTTTTTGTGTGGTAAAAGATCTCTCTATTGTCAATTCTCTTTGCAAAACCATAAAAGTAATAAATATATATATATATATACATAAAATGGCCAAGCTTAACATTTCAAAGGACCTATGATCCCTCTTTCTATCTAACAACAATTTACAGAGACCTATCAAACAAAACCCCCCAAATTAAGAAAACTAAAGAAGACTCTAATTTAAACCAGTTCTTCAACCAAAGCTCTTGAAGAATCCAGATCGTGTGATTGCGTCTAGTGTCGCATCTTTTTTGGCTAGGTCTCCAACAACAACAACACGTGGAGCTGTCACTTGTCAGATTCATTTGAAAAGAGCCATTGAGATTTTAGAAACTTTCCTGTTGCAGATTATTCTCGAAAGGTGGTACTTTTTCAGCAACGGAGCTTCCATCTCATCTCCCAAATCGATCATCGAATCAAGCCCACCTCGGAAAAACAGAGTTTTCCTTGGGGTGCTATATTCAAAATGCCATTTCTTTGCGACCAATGTCTGTGACAGTAAACAGATTATCAGAATCAGTTTCC
Organism: Alliaria petiolata; assembly: GCA_020283515.1. Taxonomy (NCBI): domain Eukaryota; kingdom Viridiplantae; phylum Streptophyta; class Magnoliopsida; order Brassicales; family Brassicaceae; genus Alliaria; species Alliaria petiolata. The sequence goes on along the minus strand of JAHZTW010000060.1, from coordinate 1,123 downwards.
TTCTGTCGTGAAGATTTCAATCAATTTCTAATAATGGTGCCATTTACTTACAGCTTCTCTTATAGTCTTGGACACATTAAACAATTGCTTTAAGTCTTCATGCTCCACTCCACATATAATCCTTACCTGCAAATAAACCAATGGATATTTTCAGTAACATTCAATGTTTTTTTTTCCACAAATAGAAACATTTCACAGAGAAACTGAAAATTGACTTTGTTCTTAGAGAACAGAAATGATTCAAATTTTTAGCTATATATGCATAATCATCGGCACAAGAACACTAAAAATCAACTAATCCACATAAGCCAGATAATAGTAAACCGATAAAAACGAGTTTACGAGATTAATTTTAAAGGAGACGAACCAAAATATCTTGAGGAAGAGCTTCAAGCTCTCGAGTTTTGCTCCGAATCTTGCCACCGGAAATCAAAACCCTCTTCTTCCCACATCCTCTCTTGTACTTAACAAACTCTAACCCTAACACTCCATCGCACACTAGGACGTTTCGATTCGAGTTGGATGATAATTTCGTGGCACCTACTTTCTTCTTCCCCAATGCCATTTCGCCCAAATTACGAAAAACCCACGATTCCTGCATCAGAAAAAAAATGTAACAAAAAATATGATATTTCGAAAGTAGAAATCCAGATTCGATGGACCCAGAAACAGTGGATGTTGTGAAGAAAGAAAAACATACCAAGTGAATATAGGAACAAGAAACATATATACCTTTTAATAAACACTACGAGAGACTGGGAAAGAGAGATATTTTTTGAGAAAAAAATCCGAAGTTTCTGTTGATTTGTAGCTATCTATTATCATCCTCAAAGATCTCTAAGGTTGTTGCGCCAAAGAAAAATGAGTGATTTTTCTTTTTCTTTTTTCTGAAACAGAGAAGAAAGAAAGTGAACTTACTTATATAGTTGAGATATTTTGGTTATTTAATTATCTTTTCTTTCTTTAATTTGAAAAAAAATAAAATAATATCGTACCTCCTCCTTTTTTGGTGGTAAAAAAATTCTTTTGCGGTTAAAAAGGAGAACACGGCACAAGGGAACTAGCCGTTGAAGATGACGTGGCGAGCATTGATTCGTAAAGGAACCAACGTGGGAGGTGCATG
>JAHZTW010000005.1:28519533-28556953 GCA_020283515.1 Alliaria petiolata | reverse complement strand
TGATATATTAAAAGAGTATAATTTGGTGGGTGATGATGAGAATAGATTGAAATTTATGGCGGCCATGGTAAGGACAATGCCATGCACGAAAGACGAAACAGGTCCATGGGGAATACACGTGCATGTTGTGTACGTCGACCCACCTTATAATTATTTCCATTATTATCAAATTTGTGGAGCCTTTTTATGTCATCTTCGACACCGCCGATTTTCATCATTATTTTTATTTATTTGTTTACTTACGATGGGTTTTATTCGTCTACTTTCTGTTGTTTTGTAATTGTGGTATAGCTTCAATTCCACGCACATTGAATGATGATATATTTTTAACTAATTTTTTTTTATAGTAATTTAAAGGTTTTAAATGTTTAAATTTCTACCAAAAAACCCCATTTTTCAAATCATAATTAAAAAAAAAAAACCATAGTCCAAATATTCTTTGAACTGGGCTTTTAGATTGACACTATTTATCAGCAATAGTATAGCTTTCATAACATACTCACATGCATTTATAATATCATTTCAGATACTCAGCAATAGAATAGCCCAAATATTCTTTGAACTGGGCCTTTAGATTGATGATGTTTCTGAGCAATGGTACAACTTCCATAATATACTCGGATGCATTTTATCCAAAACTAAAGATACCCCATATTCCTACATTCTCACCCTTTAGCTCTACTTCTAAAGTTTTTTATCCGGCGAGGCCAAAATGAGCAAGACAATAATCATCATAAGTGGAATAATTTGTCACCAAATTCATATCTCATATAATAATCCAAAAGAAGCGATTAAAAATTCATCCGTGAAATCAAAATCTTCTTTTAAACCAAAAAACGATCATAAGATATATTAAATGAAAATAAAAGAAAGAACATAAGACAACCATCCAAACACTGTTTGTATCCTTAAGATGACATCTAAACGTCTAGTTTCATGTATCTTGCATCTTTTAATAACAAAAAAACTACAATTGAATTTTGATAATGTTCCACCATATATGCCTGCATAATTAATTTCGTGTTGTCATTTGGTGCCAAAATCTTTTATCACAATGTAAATTAAGATTACAAACTTACATTTAGAGAAAATGAGAATTTGTTGTTATTTCGCTAATATTTTAAAAAGTTTCATTGTAACTCTAGGTGTAATATGTATAAAATGTACAATTTTTTTACGAAAAGAATTTCAACTCATCTAGATCTTACATAAATTTCGCATAAACTTCAAAACGAAAAACTATCAATGGCAACATACATTATCAATAGAGTCATCAAACCAAATCAAATACTGATTAAAACATTATCAATTTCAACAATAAACGTGAGGAACAATAAAAAAAAATATCACATTCATGATTAAAAACTATAAAATCACATACATTATCAATCAAATTAATGAACCAATTCAAAATTATGTATGCATGCATAATTTTTTGTTATCATTTGGTGCCAAAATCTTTTATCACAATTTAAATATCCTTTAAATTAGGATATACAAAAATTATATTTAGAAAAATGAGAATCTGTTGTTATATCGTAACTCGAAGTGTGAGTTCAAGATCTTTCGTAGTTCGAAGTGTGAGTTCAGGATCTTTCGTAGCTCGAGGTGTGAGTCCAGGATCTTTCGCATGCTCATATAATGTGTGAGTTTTTCTAGAACCATTTTCACCATATGCGAAGATGCAACCGTTGTACCCATCTACAGCCGATTGTACCAAATATTGTCACAGAAAGATAATGTAAATCTACGCAACAAAATGATAAAAGATAAAAAAAATGAACAGAGTTAAATATGAATAATACATTTGTGTCTTCAAATGCATCATTTTGACTAGCATGCATGTCAAACACACGATCATATGTGTGTTGCTTTTTCTTGTCATTTTGACTAGCATGCATGTTAAACTCAATCCAAAGTTCTCAGCTTTTAATTCTCTTTCTCACTTAAAGGTCTTATACGACGATAAATTCTAATTTTCCCATTCATATCTACAATTGAATACATACAAATCTTTGACTCCATCCATCTACACAATTGAGCTGATAGTGTCAATTACTAAATTATTTAATAATCTTTGAGAAAAAATATATATTAAAAGATGGCAAACTATAAAATCTGTATTTAAAATGTACAAATTCTCTACGAAAATAATTTTGACTGATCTAAATCTTACATAAATTTTGCATAAACTTCAAGACGGAAAACTATAAATGGTAGCATACATTATCAATATAGTCATCAAACCAAATCAAATATTGATTAAGACATTATCGATTTCAACAATAAACGAGAGGAGAAATAAATAAAAATATCAAATTCATGATTGAAAACTATAAAATCACATACATTATCAATCAAATCAACGAACCTAGTCAAATCTCGACTAAGACTATCAATATCAAACAATAAACGAAAGAAGGAATGAGAAAAAAATCTTATTGTAAAGATATATGGAGATTTATAAAAACATTGTAGCTCGATTATGAAACAGACTTATGTTTTTGTAAAACCTAAAAATTACAAAAAAAAAAATCCATGGAACAATTTTTCATTAAAAAAAACTGTAAATGTTTTAAATTTTCATTATTAAGTTCTTAAATATGTTTTAGTACATCTACATAAATTAGTTGATGGAACCGGTGCTCTTGCGGGAATGTTTAATGTATGTTTTTGTTTGTTTGTTTGATCTACCAAAAAACACTAAACTTGATTTTGTAATGTTGATGGAACCGATATTGGTGTTTTAACAAATTCCTGTCCCTAAAGTCTCTTCCTTTCTCAAAGGATTTTATTTTTTGTCAGATTTAACCTTACGTGATTTCTCTAGCTATAGATTTATTACATTCCTTAAGCTTAAATCTCAATATTTTGTTAAGAGAAATAAATAAATATGATGTAAAACCATATCTCTAACATTTGTTTGTAATTAGTTTTGCATTGAGTTCTATATAATAATTACCATTTCATATAGTAATTATTATCCCTTGGAATTTATAAACGTCATGACTCTTCGCTTAGTTGTTCACCAAATTTCAACCACTAATCCTTGTCTTCTTAAGCAGAGGATTAATGGATCGGCAAACAGCAATGTTTGCTTCACACCCTTTGGTGGTGGGCAAAGGCTATGTCCTGGTTTAGAACTATCGAAGCTCGAAATCTCCATCTTTCTTCACCAACTCGTAACCCGGTACAGGTAAACCGATATATGACTTGAAATTTCCAAATGTCTCTCAATCAATCAGATTANTTCTTTATTAGGTGCGAGGAATTTATAAAGAAAGAGACTGAAATGGAGCAGACGGTGAGTTTAATTCCGTGGTATAAAACCAGCAAGCATCTGTTATTAAATCGATTCAAAGCTCTAACATCAATACAAATGGATAATGAAACAGGTAAGGAATTTAGAACAGGAACTGGAAGATGCTAAAAGTAGATGTGCACAACTTGCTCTGCTTGTGGATGCTAAGAAGAAGGAGATGCAACAAGTTTAGTTAAACTGTTAGGACTCTCTAGAATCTAAAGAACTCTAATTTGATTCAGATCTTAATTATGGTGTTCTTGCATTTGCTTATGGCATGTGGCGTATTTTCTCGAGTCCCTGCCACAATAATAGTTCGTACCTATATGTATATTGTTTGGGTTTGGGCTTCTAACGTATTTGGGCTTTGTGACCCAGTTACGCTCAAATGATCTGCACCATTAAAGCAAAGCAATTACAGCAGTTAACACGCTTTGCTGTTTTTATAGTTAACAAGTTAAAACCGTCTCTCGTCTATTGGAAAAGACGACGCGTTGTCTCACCGGAAAATAGTGAAACATCACGCGAATATCCGAATTCGTTTGTCGCTTCGCATGCTCGTCTCAATGTCCTCGTCGGAAATGCCTTCCAACGCGGAAAATCTGGTCACCGATGTCGTAAGTCTTGATCCTGACAGTGACGACGACGACGGAGGAGGAGGAAGAGTAGTGTTCCGGAGCTTGTCTTCTCTAATAGAGAATACGCAAGTTACAAGTACGATCGCTGGTGCGACGGCGGGTCCTCTGGAAACCCTAGAATGCCGGAGCTTCTGGAAGGCCGGAGAAAGTTTTGTGATCCCGAATGCTGTTTCTCCGGCTGCTACAGGTCATCCCTCTCTCTCTCGCACACACACATTGATTTTTGTTTCTGCAATTTGATGAGATGAAATTCGACAGGTACGCTTGAGCATGCTCGTGTTCATCCCAAGTTTCTTCACTCGAATGCTACTTCACACAAGTGGGCTTTTGGAGGTATATCTAAGAATAGTCTGTGTGTATTTTTGCTCCAAATAAATTGGAACAATCAATTAGATAAATTTGTGTAATTTTTACGTGTATTGTATTTGCAGCAATAGCCGAGCTACTTGACAATGCTGTTGACGAGGTACGCGTGAGGAGGAAGTGCTTTATCTTTGGTTTATTTTTGATGTTATTACTCATTTTTGCTCGTTGCCAGTGAATTATTTAATATAGCAGTGTTTGGTTAATGTTGGCTTGCTTTCTACTCAGATACAAAACGGTGCTACATTTGTCAAGATCGATAAGATCGATATTGTCAAGGATAATTCTCCAGCTTTGGTTTTCCAAGGTACATTCGCCTTTTGAATGAATATGTGATGTTTTTGCCTAGCCGTGGGCTTTGGATGTTGTTAATGACATGATCTCTCTTTTCTTTTGCACTTGAAGATGATGGCGGCGGGATGGATCCCAATGGGATGAGAAAATGCATGAGCTTAGGCTTCTCATCAAAGAAGTCTAATACGACGATTGGACAGTGTAAGTTTTATTAATTTGTTTATAGGATATTGATTATTGAGCTCCTTTCTAGTTTGGGTGGTCTTTTGCTTTCTTGGTCTCTAACCAGAGTTTCACCTTTTGTGTGTAGATGGAAATGGTTTCAAGACAAGTACCATGAGACTTGGAGCTGATGCCATCGTTTTTAGTCGCTCAACTCGTTCAGGGTATTATTGATATATCTACTTCATATAAACTCGGACTTTTGGACTATGCTCTTGTTTGAAGCTTTTTAATCTTATCTGTTTTAGCAAATCTACTCAGAGCGTCGGCCTTCTGTCTTACACATTCCTTAGAAGAACTGGTCAGGATGATGTCATTGTTCCTATGGTAAAAAAACCTCAGCATTTGTAGATTTTGTTGTCATCCCTGAAATAATTCTTGGCGACGCCAGAATGTGCGACTATTCTTTGTCCTCAAGTGATATATCAAAAATGCAATGCAGATTGATATGGATATATCCAAGGAGCGACCACAACCAATTATTTATGGATCTCCAGAAGATTGGTCCACCAACCTTGAGATTCTACTCAAATGGTCACCGTTTTCAACAGAGGCCGAACTTCTGCAGCAGGTTGTTTCTTTTGGAAGTCAGCTTAGAAATATCTCATTACATCACACTGGTCTTCCTTGACTATTGTGCTTCGGTTCCTCATTCCGAACACTTTGATTCCGTGCGTAGTTTTAATGCTATCTGTTTTATTAATTCGTTTATCTCCATTTTCTACCCACCAGTTCGAGGATATTGGAACGCATGGAACAAAAGTAATTATATACAACTTGTGGCTTAATGATGAAGGAGTCTATGAGCTGAGTTTTGACGACGACGATGTGGTAACACACACTTTTCCTTAAATGATATATACTCGATGAGATATCTTGTCAGGTGTCTTAGTTCAGGTCTTATGCAGACGACTTAAATGATTTTCTTTGATTTTCGTGTAGGACATCCGGCTCCGAGATGAAAGTGTTGATGATGGAAAGCGGTTGCGCCATAAAGAATTGGAACTGAGATCTCATATTTCATACCAGTTACGTTACTCTCTGAGGGTAATCTCCTGAATATCTTCTTCCTTTTATAATAATTTCATTGTTCCAACTTCCAAGGATGTTCATGTTTGAAGACTCACTTTGTTAGTTCTTCATCCTCAGGATTACGCTTCAATGCTATATCTCGAAAAGTTCAAAAATTTCAAGATTATACTTCGGGGAATCCCTGTGGAGCAGTTCAACATTGCTGATGAATTCAGATATCCTGAGATTATAAAGTACAAGCCTCATACAGCTACAATGGAACAAGTAATACAGACTGAACTTTCTCTTCTCTTTCTTTTTTCTTTTTGTTTCTACTCTCTGGTTTTGTTACATGGAGCTTTGGCTAATTGTTTTTTGCAGTTTTTCCATTGCATATAATGTATGTGTTTTCAGATGCAAACATTGATTTAGGTTTTTAGGCTTAGGTTGGGAGGAAAATTCCACTAAGCTTTCTTCTTACAGGCTACCACTGAAATCAGAGTTGGATTTATAAAGGAGGCGCCCAACCTTGCAGTTTGCGGTTTCAATGTCTATCACAAAAACCGTCTCATCCGGGTACGCTTTCATATACCAGACAATTCCATGATCTAGATCATCTTTAGAAGCAACTGTAGTAAGTTTGGTACTTAACGATTCACGGAAATCAGTCTTCTATTACTAGAATGCAATGCTTAATAGAACATTAAAAGATTGGTCTGCTAGAATATTTTTCACCTAAGCGCGGGGTTTTTGATATGGCTTAAATAAGTTGAGATCTCTCTTGCACCGTTACAGCCTTTCTGGAAGGTCACTATGGATGGGTCATCGATAGGCTATGGTGTTGTCGGTATAGTGATTCATTTCCTTGATGACTCCATTGAATAAGTTTTGTTTGAGGGAAAGACCTGGAGGAGAGACTCATTAACCAAAATCTGTTCCCCAGGAGTTCTTGAAGCAAACTTCATAGAACCGGCTCACGATAAGCAGGATTTTGAGAGGTCTTCTCTATTCCAGCGGTTGGAGGCGAGGTTGAAGAAGATTGTCGCTGATTACTGGTCTCTTCTTCCTCTTCAAAACCTTTTTTCAATCATCTATCCACGTTTTTCAATGTGATTTTGGTTCCAAACCGCAATATCTTTGTTTGACTTTATTCCACTACTTGTTTTGGAGAAAAATAGGTATAGCCACTGCCACGTTTTCGGATTCAAGTCTTATAAAATGCCTGCAGATAAGTCGAAAATGATAGCAATAATACCTGATCAAGCTCCTACAGTCAATACATTCAATCCTTTGCCTTTGCCTTCTGATAGAATTAGTAAAGGTGGTCCGATAATACGTGAAATCAGTTTTAGTAACGGTACCTCGAGCCGTACAGTTGCTGTGGCACCGCCACATATGAGAAACTCCACGGGTTTAAGAAGCAACTTCCAACCCGTGCAGCTCAACCATCAACCTGCGATTACCGTAAGTGATTGTATTTGCTGTTTTAGTTTTACTCACAAAGTTTGATTAATAAACAAATTGAAACAAATCTTCCCAGTCTACTGGAAACAACCTCGTTGGCAAGTCAGCGGACGAGATAAGGGAAGCGAATATACAACTCTTTATGAGGTATGTACACCCTTGACATGTAAAAAACTGAGTTCAGTAGTTTCATATCTCTCTCGGATTCTCAATCAATTTCGATGTGTTCCTTCTTCAACAGGTGCGAGGAATTTATGAAGAAAGAGAATGAAATGGAAGAGACGGTAAGTTTGATTCACGCGGTATAAACATTGGTTTGTAACGTTTGGTTCTAACAACGATATAAACGGATAATGAAACAGGTAAGGAATTTAGAAAAGGAACTGGAAGACGCTAAAAGTAAATGTTCAGAACTTTCTCTGATTGTGGATGCCAAGAAGAAGGAGGTGCAACAAGTTTAGCTAGAATCCAACGTTAAAGACTCTAGAATCTGAAGAACTCTAATTTGATTCAGATCTAAATTATGGTGTTTTTGCATTTGCTTAATAGCATGTGCATATATATATATATATAAGTAGCGTAAGTATCTGTCAGTAAGAAACAGTTAGGATCCAACGCAAGCCTCTGGAAATAGTTCTATTTAAAGAACTATAAGTTCAGATTGTATAAACCAATTCTCTATCAAAGTTAACTAGACTTGATAAGGACTAAGAAGTGGTCCTGCTTGTTACAAAAAAGTATGAATTTAATTTAATTTATAGAGTGGGGACACTTACACAAGTGACAAGCCCGAGCGTTATCATTATGTATCTTAATTTAATTAAAATTCATTAGACAAAAGTTTCATTAAATGAACAATGGAGGTAAAGGTGCAGTGGAGTCTTCTGTAGTCAATTATTTTAAGCTTCTTAGGGAAAATAATTTGCATCCAATTGTATAAAATGGATAATGAGAGTGGGAAGTGAAAAACATAATTCACATCATTACAATAAGTCAATAACATATGGACCGACCGACCAGTCACTAACAACGCATGGACCATAGTCAAAATTCAACATCCATTGCCTATTAGGTTATTGAGTGAGCCAAGATCCATAGCTCTTTAATTTTAACTTTATATCCATGCCGATCTTAAAACTATAATAGAGGCTACCAAAAAAAAGTATAATAGAGGCTTTGATTGTACTTACGGTTTGTTTACGTTTAGATATTAAAATGTGTAGCTGGTTTAAACTAAAACTATATTATTTTAGTGTTTTAACTATAAATAGGTTTTCCATTTTTAACGTAAATGTGAAACGTGAATGAAACAAAACAAAAAAATCATTTAACATGTATAGGAGAGTTAACTAGAATAACTCCTTTAAAATAGGAATATAATATCTGAGTATGTAAAACGTATATGTAAATAGTTTACGTATCATCTAATTAACATCGGTAATAATGGATCGAGGAATCACAAAAGAAGATATTAGTTTTTTGAATGGGAGTGGTGAAGGGGATATATACTTTTGGGTTTGTTGCATAATTAATAGTCTAATATTCTCTTTTAACGATATGGTTATGGTTGATGTAGATATCCAATAATAATAGATTAGACTTTTCTCTAAAAGACTCAAATATGCCATGTTATTATCAACAAAAAGCCACATTTAAAGGCTGAGAAAATGACAGCCATTACATTATAATATAGTTTCGATTTTTCCCCCATTATTGTCTCGTTCTTGTTGTTCCCATTTGCACAAATGTACTCGTTTCATGAAGCAAACCATCGTCCCCATAATTAAAACCTTATAGAGAATACACATTAAATTGTCTTTCTTTCCTTAATTTTCCTTATTCACATAAAATTGTATTTCTTTTAATGCATTATAGTTGACTTCATAGATTGATTTATGTGTGTCCAAAGATTCAGAATTCTCACGATTCTGTTTTTGTTAAAAATGCAAATTTGAGCAGCTTTCAGTGTTTCACCTTTTTTGCAACGACAATCTCAACTTTTATTTGTCTTACATACATCGATTCACTCCCCCCAAGCGCTATTTGTAAAAACAAAATAAACTACTAAATAAAAATTATATGGAGAAAAATAAAATGAGAGAGTCAACGCAGAGAAGAAGGCAAACACAGGGCTCGAGAGACCTCTCGACAGGTTTAAGGGACAGACAGCGAACGACACTGAACGTCTTCTTCTCGGGCCTCTCCCACTTATCATTCCCTTCTTCTTCTTTTTTTGTTTTCTTCATCATTTAAAAAAACTCTTAAAAATTAAATTTCAAAATTTTAAATAGCTTTTTTGTTTCCAAAGCCTTCGGACTAGACTAACCTGGATCGGTCCGATCCTCATAAAGCAGATTTAGTTTAATTTTGATTTTTAAAAGTTCGGTTTGGTCCGATCATGTGGTCAAGCGGACGAGTCTGCTATATTATCCAAAATACCCAAAAAAGAAAAACGATATATACAGCTTTTGTTTCTGGTTCGATTCGGATGTGACAACACTGGTTTTACAGGGGCCGATTTTAAAATGATTTTGATTTTTCTTTTCTGAATCTCAACTATCCAGACTAATCCAACAGGTTTTTAGTCTACAACACCATAATTGTAAAAACCTAGTTGATGTATTAACGTGTAATTAATACATGCCAAATCAATTTTTTTAAACATGCATCACTGTATTCTATAAATTTGAAATATTACAAGTACAGACATGCTGCAAAGTCGGGAGATTGCAAGGGAACGACACCAAAAAACTATAATTATAAGTGCGTTATGTAAGAGTTTTTCAAATTTGTATTCGTTTGTCTTATCCTGTCAGGCTCTCTTCCGTATCATGATAACATTGTATCAATTAGTTGTGTTCGTTAGTTACCGAGTTACAATGTATATATATATATATATATTATTTTTTTTTGGAGTTACAAAATCATAATTATGCCTACACATTATATAAACCTCGCAAGCTTAGTGATAAAAATGAAGAGATTCATTCTTTCATTTCACAGTTAGAATTAAAAAAAAAAAAAAAACTAGTGATTCTACCATTTCAATTTCCATATTTTGTTTTTCATATTATGTAATTTTGTAATATTACCAATCATCATAATTTTGATTTCTTAAATAGTAATAGAATGACAAAATAAATTATACTTTGACCGTTTAATTGAATACTGGGTTTAAGTAATTGCATCGTTGTGTAACTAGTATTAGCATGCGAAATCATAAAACTATAGCAATCTCACCATGCTACGAGATATAATCAAAACCATTTATATATATATATATATATATATATATATGTGTGGCTTTAATTGTGGGGAGAAAGGTATTATAACATAACGCAGACTTTGTGTTCCTATAGTTATCGTAGACAATGCACATCAAAATATTTCTTATTCATAGATTTTATTACATTATTGCTTCGTCTTTTATATAGACATTTATATGTAATTCACAGTAAAAATTAAAAAGAATGAAATACAAAAAAAAAAGTACACGTAGGTGGCGCAGTGTTCCCTTGTATAGCCGCAGAGAGTAACATGCTTTTTATTTGTATTTTTCATCTTTGCTCACTTTTTTGGTATTATATTTCTTTGATTATTTAAATCAACTCAATAACGAATATTAATATGATCATTTGTTACAATCAATAAAAAGAGAGCCTCTTTTTCACTGCCCCGAATCTCTCTGGTTCCATAATCTATTCCATGGTGAATGATTTTATACACTATTGACTATTAGTCTATTCTTAATAATTAATTCACCAAATCATTAGTTTTCTAGTCAGACGAAAAAAATAAGAATATCTATTATTCTTTTCATAAATCAAAATTAATATAATTGTTATTGTCGTTATAAATATTTTATATTCATGGTTAATATTATGAAAAATTTCATGGTTGATATTATGAATACTTTACATAACAAAAATACCGGTTTTCCAGATATATATTTATAATTAGTCCGAATTTTTGTTAGAAATCCCCAATCGTTAAAAAACATTTTGATAAATAATTAACATAGATTGAATCGGATAATTGAATGTCATTTGTCATATACGGCAGAATTTTAGAAAGATAACTTGATGGAAAAATTAAAAACAATTAGCGGTTTAAATTAGAGAAGGGCTCGTTGTATGCATGTAATTGTTGGACAACAGTATGTTTATGTTTTAATAATTACTTTGGAGAGTTGTGACGTTAAAAACAAAAACAAAAAAAAAATATTTTTTAAAAAATATATAAGAAAAAACAAACTTTGTGTTTTTATTCCGACTAAACAAACTTTGTCTCTGATGTGTTTTTTAAACTGTTTAAAAAAATTGCTAGCCTGCTCAAATAGCATAAACATCGAAAAATTTGTTTTTGTAGCTTATATATCTACCGTGTTTTGGCGTTTTCTTAAGACAGAAAAGAGTTGTCTTGATTTGATCACAAGATTAGTTACGTCGGAACAATCTAAATATGGCTATACTAAATTTTATATACACGTATAGACATCCATATCTCAGGAAATATTATTTTAGTTTCGGATAATAACTTAGTTTAGTTTGATCTCCAAATACCTAAGCTTACTTTTATTGGGAAATAGCAATAGATCGTCGCATGTTTATTTAAAATTTGACGAATGATTTATATGTGATTAAAAAAAATGAAAAAAGAATGAACGAACTATTATGAGAAAGGTTTGGCGGCTTTACTTAATTAGGGTAAATGTATAAATAAGTAACATTAGAATTTCCTTTAACAGAACTGTAAAATTCGAAATTAGTTTAAATTATGAAAAAAAATCGTTACTAAAGCTATGTTAAAGTCGATCGAAGAGAACCCTAAAGCATCTAGGTGATCAAAAAATATTAATTGATGAGATTAGACAACAAAAACGTATAGTTAAGCGGTATAGATTTTATAATCGTGTGGGATTTCAAATTAATCATAATTAATACGTACGGACACATGTGCTAACTTTTTTATATAATACTCTCTCTGTTTCACAAAGAGTGTCATTCTGACATTTTTCACACAAATTAAGAAAAACTTGTAAATCTCTTTTATACTCTTTATTAATACACTAAATCAGTTTCTTTCTCTAATTAATAGATTAAAATAATAGGGATAAAATTGAGATTTGGTTTAAAAAATTGCATTGAAAACATAAAGTGACACTCTTTGTGAAACAAAAATCAAGAGTCAAAATGACACTCTTTGTGAAACGGAGGGAGTATAAAACTACGGAAAAATTATTTGTGTTAACTTCAAAAAAAATAATTAAACTGTTCCGTTTTAAGATGACATTCGCCACGTGGTAAATTCTAGTCCATGGGATGAGAACAAGAGAGCTAGGACCGGTGGATCATCCCCCGTGGGTGTGAGACACTGAGACTCTGAGTCGATAGATAGAGAGAGAAAGAAGCGATAGGAGAGAGAGAGAGTCTTTGTTTAATTCTTTTTACTTTCATACGGACAGAACTAGAAGCGTTTTGTTCAGACAAAGCCGAAGTGAGAAGGGGAAAGAAAAGCTTTTCACTTTGGTTTTCATAGAATCTGCAAATACCCGAATCAGAGTGTTGGAGAGAGAGAGAGAGACTTAAATTCTAGGGATGAGCAGAGCAGAGGAAAGAGAAAGCTAAAAAACGCCCATGGCGGCGTTGCAGAAATCATAAACAGACAGCTTAAATTCTTCTTTTTCTTCTCTTTTGTTTCTTCTTCTTACTTTCTCTCACTTCTACTACTCACTACCAAGAAATACACTTTGTTCCAATAGAGAGAGAGAGAGAGAGAGAAAGAGATCTTGGAAAGCATTCGAATTTAGATTCGAAGAGCAAGAAGACCCAAGAGTGAGAAAAAAGCTGAATTTTAGTGAGAAGAAGAAGAAGGAGAAAACAGGCTTAGGATTTCATGGTAATTAGGGTTTTTGAATTATGGATATTATTGGGTCAAGATTAGGGTTTAAAGTGTTAGGTCTTAGAAAATGGCTGGGATATTCTCATTAGGAGGAAACAACAACAACAACGGAGACGAAGAAGAAGAAGAAAATCAACAACAACAAAAGACAAATTGGGTTTGGTATAGAAACACAAACACAAGTAATATTAATCCAAGCTCGAGCCTATGGCAGATTCCACAAGAGCAGCAAATGCTCATGCATCATCATCAACCACATCCACAGCAACAAAGCTTAGATCTTTATCCCGGCCATCAGATCGACGTCTCTGATTTAGCCACATCATCAAGATCCATCACCATAAGCTGTCGAGACTGTGGGAACCAAGCCAAGAAAGACTGCACTCACATGCGTTGCAGGACTTGCTGCAAAAGCCGTGGCTTCGATTGTTCCACTCACGTGAGGAGCACGTGGATCCCCGTTGCGAGACGCCGTGAGAGACAGCAGCAGCTTCATATGTCCACATCTGGAGGCGGTGGCGGAAGCGGCAGTGGAGGCGGTTCGAGTATCACTAAACGCCATAGGGATACTACTCTTCCGGGAACATCTTCATCTCGCTTACCATCCGACTCAGCAGGTTTTTAATCTTATATTTGTTTTAATTATCAGTTTGAGATTCAGACGACTTCAGATTCAAACCATACTCCATATATAGGGATACTAGTCGGATTGTTTTAAACACAAATATTTCTGTTTAATTTTCCATTTACTACTTAAAATTTTGTTATTTACATTAAAAAAAATACAACATTCTAATTTTATGTTTTTTTTATCAAACATCATTTTGAAAGTGTAAATTCCGTATGTTTGCAATTTTCAAAAGATGTTTGATAAACAAAACATGAAAATGTTGTGTTCTGTTTTGAAAGTAATCACATACTATAATTTAACTTGAAAACACAAAAGCGACTAAGGAAAAACAAACAATCTATTTTTTATGTGGGTTGTTTTTGTGTGTATGTTGGTGTTTGAAACTTAATGTGTGTATGTTTTTAGGGTTAGAAATGGGGGAGGCGATTTTTCCGCCGGAAGTGAGCTCAGATGCGCTTTTCCGATGTGTAAAAATGAGCGGCGTAGACGACGGAGGAGATGGACAATACGCTTATCAAACGATGGTGAACATCGGAGGTCATCTCTTCAAAGGAATTCTATATGACCAAGGCCCTGAAAGCAGCTACATGAGTGGTAATAGTGGTGGAAGCGATCATCAAAGCTCTTCCGCAGGAGGCGGAAATCCGTTTAATACTCCGGCAATGGCTGACGGTGGAGGAGGAGGAGGAGGAGGATCCTCAGCGATGTTTGTAGATCCTAATTCTGGTGGTTACTATTCAAGTAACATGACGACTATGTTCGTGCCACCAGGTACGCAATTCTATCAAAACCCACCAAGATCTTGATTAAATCAAGAACTCGAGGTTTTTTTATATATACTGATTCTATATATGTAATGTGTGTTTTTTGTGTTTTTTTCATCAATCATATGTAATACATAGACGATATTGCGAATCGGATCAACATCTGCATGTTTGTTTGTTATTAGGTATAATGTATGTTTTTAAAATTATATTTACATTGTACGGTAATGAATCTTTACTATAAATATTGATTTAAGTTTTTTTGGTTCTCGATACGTTTTTTCCATGTTTATGCCGATGTTGCCGGTTGCTTCTCCCATTGGATAAACTCGAGAAATTCTTATGTTATAATATTGGATAAATTATATTATTTTCATAAGGTCTAGTGAAGTCTACCTGATTAAGATACTC
Source organism: Alliaria petiolata (assembly GCA_020283515.1). Lineage (NCBI taxonomy): Eukaryota > Viridiplantae > Streptophyta > Magnoliopsida > Brassicales > Brassicaceae > Alliaria > Alliaria petiolata. The sequence goes on along the minus strand of JAHZTW010000005.1, from coordinate 28,541,953 downwards.
AGAACTACATCTTTCATAAGGTCTAGTGAAGTCTACCTGATTAAGATACTCAGAACTATACCTTCTTCGTATAGCATTAATCTATCTAGATTTGAAGGTAAATTAATTAAAGTGAATTAAATAGTGACAACGACAGGGAGGCAAATGAGGGTAAAGTTTTTCAAAACATGAGTTACAATTATAGTACTGGCCGGTCCTATATACTGTCAATACTACACTCATAGTGTTCTACTTCACAATGAATTGGTGTTTGAATTTTTTTTTTTTTTTAAATGGTGAATATATATGCTTATTTATATTTTAAATAATTATACATACATATGAAGTAACTCTCGTGGATTAATTATATAAATTGTTCTTGCATCACGTTCCTATGGTTTGAGCATTGGTGGATAAAATAAAACCAATTATTCTTATTATCTATAATTAATTATTCGTACGATTTAGTGGGAAAAAAAAATCCTGATACGTACAAACTTTCCTAGAGTTAAATTAATTTTACAAATCACACAACTAACAAAATATAAAACATTAATTACGTCTTTCTAACGGCAACGCCGAAAATTAGCTAATTCTTGTTATTTCTACTGTCTTCTAAAAAACATAAGCCATGAGATGTGCATCAATATCATGAAATCATAAGAGCTCGTTTAGTGATAGAAAAGAAGCTATCATTTAGATATTATGAATATATAAAAGACTCATTTATAGAATTTGTAAGCCTTTCTAGCTAATCTAATTGAGCACATATTCACCCGAAGTGAGGAAACCATAACAATGCATAAATTAGCTAGCTTAATCCTATTTTTCGGGTAATTAGACACGTGTGTAACTATGTATACATGTCCATGGTTCACTTTGGTGACCAAAAAAATCAAGAAAAGTAAAAAAGAAACGATTAGATCACCTGAAGTTCTCGTCGTTTAGCCCCGGGAACGTGCCTTGAATCGCAAGTCACCCATCCTCCTTGATTTTGAACTCTCCAAGAGTGAAGGACACAACTAGAAGAGATATGGTTTCTGGTTGGATTTGAGTTCAAGAAGATACATAAGACATAACCAGAGGCAGACAAAGAGAGAGAGAGAGAGAGAGAAAGATGAAGCTAATAATAATGAGGAATGTTGCAGAGATTGGATATAAAGAGGGGCAAGTAATAAGGACGATGTACCAACAAAGAAAAAAACTAAATATATATGCAAAAAAAAAAAAAGAGAAGCTAGCTAGGGTTTTTGGTAGAGCTTTACTTAGGGTGGGGATGAAAGAAACTGGCTCAGTGATGCAGTGACCTATTGTGGTGTGTGTGCCCATACCTTTCATCAGCTTTTCTTTTCTTTTTTTTCTTTGGACAAGACACGCATACACACCTTTACTTACATACATATATACGACCCCATATGTACGTATTATCACTGTGAATGTGTGTTTGTGTATACATGTATACGGTTGATTGGTCCATAGAAAATTAACAACAATATTGCTAGATGAATTTATTGAATAATGAGGAATCACATTATACCATCTAAGTATCATTTCACGTACTATATTTACTAATTCGCCAGAGCCTTTTTTGGGAATTTCAAAGCGAACGTTTAAATTGATTAATCTTATTTATTTTTTAAAAACGCTAATCTTGAGATCTATTATCGAAAATAGTGCGGTTAACTTGCAATCAGATTTTTTAATTAATCTTAATATGGTTTTTTCGTTAAAAATATACCGTGTTAATTACTAAGAATGTATCTCGGTAGGAATAGATGCAAAAAATTACTTATATAGAATATCTCAAAGCTTGAATGACATTTGGAATCAAACTTATTAAGTACGTGAAAATCAGAAATGAAACATAAGATCGCGATATGAATCAATCACATATGTTTCTCACTTTATTTTTTGAGACCAAGCATAAGGAGGACAAGCTTGAAGTAAGCTTCACGAAATGCGAGTCTAATGAAATTGAGCTTGAAACTGTTCCATGGAGGGTATCGAGCTTCAAGGTCCATTGCTAAGCTTCCTTCCATTATTGCCTTCTCGTGACTGAAACATTCGAATGAGTATTTCCCGTGATACCTTCCTATTCCACTCTCTCCAACTCCTCCAAAAGGCAACGCATCACACATATACTGCAATTCCATTTAACACTTGAAGATATGAGAAAAATTCTATATTCTGCTTTTAGAGTCGAAATCTAAAGTTTACACTAAAAGTTCTATTTATTTTTTGTAATGCAATAAAAGGTGCTGGACCGAAACCTAAACTAATTTCGTGAAGATTATTAATCTTGTGGGTTTTTGGAATAGTTGGATATTTTGGTCATTTAGAAGCCTATGATTGAAACCTCACTGAAAAAAACTCTAGAATTAAGCAAATTAAGCACAGAAAGTTCTCAGTCACTTTTGGTTTCTAACTATGGCCTCTGAGCTAATTGAACGAATATGGCTTATATTATCTGTACCTGGATCATGACGTCGTTGAAGGTAACACTTCCGGATGATGTTTCTGACAAGATTCTAGTTTTAAGGTTCTCGTCCTTGGTGAATGCATAGATGGCAAGTGGCTTTGGTTTTGACTTGATGAACCCTATGCTTTCTTGGATATCACGTAACTCCATGACATCAGAGGAAATAGACAAAAATCAGCAACGATAAGTCAGTCTACTAAGTAATCTCTGATCTGTATGACTGTATACTTTAAATATGCTTACTGTGATAATCGGGAGAATTGGACCAAATATTTCTTCGTTCATTATCTCCGAATCAAGAGGAGGATCCAACAAGATCGTTGGCTCAACATACCTGTCAAACAAATTTATGTTAGAGAGGACTTGTAGAACTGACTTCGTATGATCCAAGAAACATGACTAAATCAAAACATACAGCTTCTCTTCATCCATGGAACCGCCATAGACGATGGATGCTTGAACACGAGGATCATTAAGAAGACGAGCCAATCTCTGAAAGTGTTTCTTGGTGACAATCCTAGAGAGACATCCAGATTCTTTAGGGTTTTCCCCAAAGAAAGACTTTATCGTCGGCTTCAACATATCAATCTATAGAAAACCACCAAACACTTAGAGATACTACATAAACAGCGTTTGCGTTTGCGTTTGCCTTTGTGTGTACACGTACCAGAGAAGACGCAAAACTCTGTTCGACAAGAACGTAATCTACGGAGATACAAGCTTGTCCACTGCAAGATCCCCATTTTCCTCCAGAGATTCTCTTCACCACCGACTAATATGTTCATTCATCACCAATAATTCAAATTCAGACACTTTCACGATCACGAGTCTCTGTTTCATTCAAATTGGAGCTAAGAAAAACAGAGCAAAGCACATATATACCTTCATGTCCTTTGAAACGGAGTGGTGATCAATAATGGTGGGACATTTTCCACCAAGCTCCAATGTCACAGGAGTTAAATGCTCTGCAGCTGCAGCCATTATGATCTTCCCAATCCTTGGACTCCCTACAAACAAACAAAACAACAACAATTACGCGAATTCCGCTACATGCGAATCAAACGCGTGTTGAGGGGTGAATTGAATGATACCGGTGAAGAAGATCTTGTCCCATTGATGCTGCAAGAGGATAGTCGCGACATCAGGTCCTCCTTCGATAACCTTGATGGCTTTAGTGTCGAGATAAGACGGGATTGTCTTGGCAAGGAAGGCAGATGCGTTAGGGCTTAGTTCAGATGCCTTGAGAAGCACGGTATTTCCTGCTGATATTGCCCCAATCAATGGGTCCAAAGACAGAGCTGACCACAAACATTAAAAAAAAAGCACAATTTTAACTCTTTCTATCTGTTTTAAAAATTAATAAACATTAAACTAATTTTCAAGATCCGAAATCTTACATATCGGAAAATTCCAGCTAGACAGAACAAGAACCGTCCCATACGGTTCTGAGATTACTTGCCCTTTAGCTGGGAAGAACAACAGAGGAAGGTTGCTCTGTTTTTTCATATCCAAACCCAAAAAAAAAAATGATTAATCTTGCAAATATTCTCCTAATCCGAAATCCAGATTCTCAGTTACTGCAGTTGTTATATTTGTGTTTAGTGAATGGTTCTTACCTTTTTGGGAACGACCCATTTATCAAGGCAGTTTAAAGCAGTAGTGGCTGATCTCATGACAAAACCAAGCTCATCTCTGAAAGCTTCAGTACTGTGTTTGCCCAAATCTTGAAACAGAACATCGCACATCTTGTCTTCGTTGTCTTTGACCATCTCGATTATAGCTTCGAGCTGTATCTTCCTCCACTTCACACTCCTCGTCCTTCCGCTCGCAAACGTCTCTCTCATCTCTCTCAAGCTCTGCTCCACGGTTTCCTTCATGGCTTCCATGGCTTCTCTCTCTCTCTCTTTCTCTCTCTAATTCTCTACTCTGTTGAGAAGCAGAGATTGGTTATTAAAAATCTCTGTGCCTGTTTGTTTGATCGCCTCTTTTGGAGCTAGAGGGTTTCAATTTCAAGTTCCACCCACTTATAGGTGGTGGTTAAAAGTGGAAAGAATATCTAGTTGGGGAATGATAAGGTAAACATTAAATAGGTTCTGCTATCTTAGGTTTAGAAATCGTTATCATGAAGATGGAAGTCCATATCGTCGAAGTAAATGCTATAGTTGATAGATTTCTTCAATTTTCACATGCTAGATATTTTCAACTAATAGAATACTTTATATTATATGAAGTGTGTGAATCGGTGACATTTATTGGTGTGTCTATTGTCTCACCCAACAAAGTCCGGAACGTCTGGTTAGTGGCAAATTGGCAATGGTCATTAAATGCCTCGCCCCTCGTAATATCAAATTTTTTTTTTTTTTTTTGTCAACTATCAAATTCATATCTATAGTTTTCTTATAAACTTGCTATTTTACGTTGAGTAAAGTAGTAGCATATGTGATATAATGTGGGGTGGCAGAATTTATATTGTAAATGTGGTTGGAACTTTTATAGGTTTGCGTATTGAAACGTCAATAGTACTACTTTAATTATTTTACAGGTTGTCAAGTTGACAATAGTATTTGGACCAATGGTAGATCTGTTATTATTCTTACGTTACGCGGGTAAATTGGTTGGCAAAATAGTCATAATAACTAATCCGATCTGAAAGAAAAAAAACACTAAAGATTTATAAAATTGAGGGAGAAAATATACGTATAATGTTTTTATTTTTAGTTATTACTATCAGAGGATTCATGACCGACACTTAACTAATAATGCGTATATAACAATTTGGTATTATTTTCACTTTAATCGTGGTAACTGTTGGTTTGATTGCACTTAGCCGGATTTACATTTGTTTTTTTTTTGGTCAACTACAGTTGGTTATTTTATATTTTTCTAGTAACTAATTTATATTTTTCTAAAAACTTAATTATTTTTACAAACGCATAATCGTCAAACATATAGAAGAATAATTATGCGTTTGTAAAAATATTCTATAAAAGAAAAATTAAATATGCGAAAACCACATTAAAATTACGTGTCAGTGCCTGTAGACTGAAGTTTTTGTTTTTTTTTGTGTCAATCCTCTAGAGTCTCTAGACTGTAGTTTAAAAGAAAAAAAATAGTGGGAAAAAAATCAACGGATGTAAATAGAGAACGAAATCACAAAATTAAGACTATACATGAAAGTTTTCGATTTATCTTGCTTCTCTGCCAATGGCAATCACATTCAAGAACATTCAACTTTTAACAGACTTGCGTTAAGCCCACTCGGCCCATTGGGTAAATGTACCAGGTAAGTGACTCACCCATATGGTACGCCTTTATTGCATTAATTACATCGGAGGAAAAAAAATATAATAAAATGCGGATTAGGAGGGGTGTTCCGAGAATCGAACTCGGGACCTCTCGCACCCGAAGCGAGAATCATACCACTAGACCAAACACCCAATTGATTGTAAAATAGTAAATGATATTTATAATCAAAATGTAGGTTTTTTTTTTGACAAAAGGGTATTCGAAAATATGCAGGTTTACGTCATTAGGTATGTGTTAATTTGTATATGCTTAGTACGCTGCTCGTAAACCTTAGTAGTCCTGATATGATTCTAATAATATTTCGAAGTTATAGTACAAATGTATGTGTTTGATATTTTTATTTTTCTCACTTATGTTTTTGCTACTTTTTGCGTGAAGAAATATTTGCTTATGAATGAGTGTTTGAGTATTCAAAATCAAGCTATACATATATATGAGTCCATTTTTTACAAATTCAAATATTTCGTAAGTTCATATCTAGACCAATGATCTATTCAGTTACAACATTCTGATAAATATATCCCCAAGGTCATAGAGTAAACATATAAATTAAATAAGACGTCTAAAATCTTTCTTCTGATCTGCCTTTTTTTTTCCAACGTTTGACATTCTTCATACGTCGGGTGTTGTGTTTCATCTATATTGTTTGTGTTTGGTATTATATTACCGAAATAAAGTTTATTATGTTTTGGTCTGTATATTTGCCTTAATGACTCGATCTGTCGCTTTTTGGACCTTTCCGTTGTGCTAGCGCCTAGCGGCTTTGATGGATTGTTGCCGCGGTCGATAAGCAAAGTCTCGGTTTTGTGGAGGCGATCGAGCTTCAGTGAACATGTTTTAGATTTGGGGTTTGTGCATTTCCTAGTCTAGAAGAAAACAACGTTAACCCCCTTCTAGCTAAGGCATCCTTGTGTGGTTAGAGCTTCTGATGATAAGAGAGCTTCGATCTTTTCTAATGGACGGACATTATTGTCGAGAGGAAAAGAAAAGTTACCAAATGAGAGAGATTTTACAATTAACAAAATGTTTTCACGCGCTCATCATGTGATGCTGACTCTTTCCATTCTTGTATTTAAAGAAAAATTATAACGTTCTTCGTTTGTTTCGGTCCCATTATTTTCAGATTCTTCGCATTGGGCCTTCCACCGACGGTCGAGTGGGCCCTAGAAGCCTGACTTTTATAGTCCATATTTTTCGATCATTATTATCGACGTATGAAATTATTTATTAGTTTTTTTTTTCTTTGTATTTTTCATAAAAACCATCAATAGTTACTACTTTACTACGACTGAGAAATATGGGTTGCTGCTATTTACCTCATTAAAGTGTCTCTTTTACGTTTGACAAACAATTTTTTGTTTTCTACAAGAAAATAGATATAGAGAGATGTAGAAAGGAGTTTGTATTACTCAGCGATATTGTTTGGCCCAATAACACTTACTCGGCGAGATGCGCTTCCATTTACTATAGATCGTTAGAGTACGTACCACTATATTTTAAACCTTTTTATAATTTCTAGTATTTTTCTGGTTTTGTTTACATCTTTTCTTGTATTCCCTTTTTTATATAAAAAAAAAACAGAGCTTCAAACATATTTGTCTACTGGATGGTCTGAAGAAGATTAGTTTTTACATTGTAATTATAAATTCTGAATTCTAAATTATAGGCTATTGATAGCATTTTCAAATTTTAAATGCCTTCTTCATAAAATATAGAATAAAAATGGTGTTTGTATGTTACGGATTGGTGCGTATATTAAAGTTTCAAATATTACGTTCCAAATTGAAAAAACTAGTTATAAATAACTTAATTTGGCAGTCTAAGAACTTAAACAGACTTCCAAATTAAATGGATTAAAAATCAGGACAACACAAAAAAAAATTATGTACCGGTGGTTAAGTAATTGATGGTACTAAATTATGGAGAAATCTTGACATGTCTTCTTTTTGGTCTGTGTTCTTGATATTACAAACTTGGAATTTGGGATTATGGACTGGCTATAGATTTGTTATCTATTGTTTTTTGTTTTTTGCGAGGATTTGTATTCTTATTATAATTCTATAGATAATTTTAGATAACTTTTTGGTTGTATATACTTTATTCATAGTAAATGTTCCTTCTTTGTAATGGGAAATGCTGACGTGACATTGCCAAACTAGTCGCTCAAATTCACAAAACATAAACCCACTGTTGCTTACAAACCCCAATCAGTTCTGTCCACTCTCCACCATCTGTCTCTCTCTCGACACGTAATAAATTTTAAATTTTGAAAAAAAAAGGATGGAAATATTGGAACACGAACAAACTTTTTGAAATGTGGATTCGCTCCTCCTATCTTTAAAATAAGTGTACTCATGGGTTTGGCAAGTGCTTACTAGTAAAAAAAAGCAAAAAAAAAAAAAAAACAAATGGAGTGTGTAGAGGCATTTCTCGGCGACTTCGCCGTCGACGACCTTCTTGACTTCTCTAACACCGACACTTTCGTACGAGAAGAGTCGTCTTCCTCACAAAGAGAAGAAGACGAACAGCAAGAACGAGAGAAAGAAAAAGAACTAGAGAGAGCTAAGAGATTTTCCGAGCAAAATACCAGTCTTTCACCGCTCCAAAATGTCTTAGATTTTCCCGGGTCCAAGCTTGACGTCCCAGTGAGCCCACTTGCGCACTCTGTTTCTCTTTCCCCTGTTTTTCTCTCTCTCTCTCTGTTTTTTACTCTGTTTTTAATTTCTCCTTTTTTTCTTTTTCTTTTTTCTTGTTGTTCTATTTTGTCTGTCAAGGTTGGTGATTTAGAGGACATAGAGTGGTTATCCAATTTCGTGGAGGATTCTTTCTCGGAATCGTGTTTTCGCAGTGATTTTCCGGTGAATCCAATCGCGTCTGTGGAGGTTCAGAGACAGTGCGTTCCGGTTAAACCCCGGAGCAAACGCCGCCGCACAAATGGCCATATCTGGTCTCTGGAGTCGCCGTATTCCTCCCTTTCCACCGCCGTCTCCTCCGGAAAGAAGAAGAGAGGGAGACAGAAGGCGGAGGCGCCGTCCGGTTTCGGAGTCCAGCAGCAGCCGAGGCGGTGCTGCAGCCATTGTGGGGTCCATAAAACGCCTCAATGGAGGATGGGTCCGTTAGGTGCGAAGACGCTGTGTAATGCTTGTGGGGTCCGGTTTAAGTCGGGTCGGCTTTTACCCGAATATAGACCCGCTTGCAGCCCGACATTCTCCACCGAGATCCACTCTAACTCCCACAGGAAAGTGTTGGAGCTGCGTCTGCTGAAATCGGCGGATCCGGGTCGGGTTTAACCCGTTGAGCCAGAGGTTTTTAATTTACCAATTTCATCTCACGATAATGTAATCTCGTTAGACAGTAGGAACTAGGAAGACAATCAGAGAGGTCGTAGGTTGTTTCAGATTCAAGAATTTAAGCTATAAGCCTATAATTAGAGATATTTGTTTTTATAGAACGTATGATTTAAAAACTTTGATCGTTAAAAGATTTACTGAAACTCGACCAACTTTTACCAAAATTTTCTTTACGTGACAGACAACACCAACATAACATTATAATTTTATAACGTTACGGCTTACGATGAGCCTTTCTGCTCACACTCTTGCCTTTTGGGTTTTATAAAACAAAGTAAATAATACACCTTTGTAAATGTTTTTCTGTTAAAACTGCCACTTTTCAGTTATAACAGCTTTAACCGAAGGAAAAAAAACGACGTTGTTTAAAAACTAGTTATAAAGGCAAATTTTCAAAACAGATAATATATGACCTTTTGTTAAATCCTTGTTTTTCAGACAAAAGCAAAATTGTTTTTCCTGTCAGAAGAACGCAATTAAGTCATAGTTTTTTTTTTTCCCTTGTGACATTTAATTTCGTATAACACTGAACACGTAAGAAGTAAGTAGAACCAATACTCACTTCATAAAAAACACAAGTATTGGAATTTGGGTCCTTATCAAAAATTTGACTGGCCTTTTTTGTCTAACCATTGAAAGAATTGGGAACTCGTTCAATCAGCCAAAGATTGACATAAGAAGTGAGAACAAACAAATGGGAAACATTATTATTTAATTTTTATAATCCAAGTACAATATCCCAAGATATAAAGAAAATCAACAACGAAATTAATCGTCGTGTTCTTAAGCCGTTGAAAAGTGCAAAACAGAGAAGAAAAAGGGCGCAAAACAGTGGAATTATTTGTGTATGTAGTGGTGAGAAAGCATGGCTTTAAGACATATCATAGCTCTTAGGGTATGTTTGATTTAATTATGACTTCCCTTTGATTTTTTTAGCTCAACCGGGATACCAACAACGACCGCCGTTTCCGCCAGGTCCATCACCTCCCCATCCAAATCCGAAGCCCCATCCTCCGCCATTCCCATCGCTTCCTCCTCCTCCTCCTCCTCCACCGCCGCCACGTCCTCCTCCTCCACCACCACCACCTCCATGTCCTCCTCCTCCACCACCGCCGCCACGTCCTCCTCCTCCACCACCACCACCACCTCCATGTCCTCCTCCTCCTCCACCTCCACCTCCACCACCTCCTCCTCCACCTCCTCCACCCGAACCACGGCCATAGCCATTACCGTTACCTCTACCTCCTCCTCCTCCTCCACCGCCACCACCACCGCTTCTTTTTTTCTTTTCGTGGGGATTGTCTTTTCTATTCCCACCATTTCCGCCTCCACCTCCCCCGCCACCGCCACTTCCACGGTCACCTCCTCCTCCTCCGCCGCCACCTCCTCCGCCTCCGCCGCCACCTCCTCCGCCTCCGACTCGTGGTTCACAATTTCCATTCTTGTCTACATTACTATTCTCACCAACTAAGGCATTTTGAAACCCAACGGTCGATACATCCGCTTTAGTCTTAGAGTCCAAAACGCTTGAAGACGAAGTACCACTCATAGACCTACCCTCACTTCCATCCCTCTTCTTTAGGTCTCGTAACCCATTAACGGAGTTTGAGCTTAGCAACAACAAAACATACGCAAGACCGAACAAAAACGGCAACAAGCTTGATGATGATCTCTCTCTTATACTCTCCATTTTAATTGATCAATATCGATCATTGAACTATATTGACTTCTCAAGGTTGTGCTTCGGCACCCTCTCCTTCCTCTCCTTTTTATACTATGTTCTCTTCACTCTAACTAACTATTAATCCTAAGCATTTATTTTAATTAATCTCATGCACATGCATCTCCCATACAGAACCTACCAACTTTTTATTTCCCTTTAATCTACAATAAAAAGCTGTAAAACAAAAAAAAAGGTACTTGAGGGTATATATATAAGTATAGGTTCTTCAATTATTAAACTTTGTTCGCATTTTATCTATCTATCTATCATAGAATGACCAAACTATAGACATTGCTTCACGCGCAAGATGGTCCAACGATTTACACTCGATTCAAGGCTAAAGTATTCCTTTTGTTCTTCTTTTATATTTAAATCTTATTGTATATAGTTTGATATTTTTAAAACTGCTAATTAATATAATTGTAACACATGTTAAATCTATCGATTAAACTTCAATTATATAATAAAGCGCAGTTAAAAGCAAGCTTATATTATTTAATGTCCCTTTACAATAATATAATTAGATAACTGCCACTGCGTACGTAGGAGTTCATTGCAAATGCATGCGGGATTTAATGAAAGTAACATAGACATATAATTTATTTTTGGCAACAACATAAGAGACACATCACACATAAATAAATGGAAATAAAGAACATATATACAAATAGTAGGTAATGTAGGCACTGAAAGGGTATTGTCTAACGTACCCTACGAAACAATTTTTTCTTTAGGGATGGCTTCTCTTTTGGTTTACGCTATTTCCAAATTTGATAATGTCTTCACACGAAGACGCTTCGCGTGTGATGTTGGTTGGATCTAAAAAGTCCTATATGTAGTATACCATTCTTTTAGGAGGACCAAAATGTTACATTGCGAAATCATTTTCATAATTTTTAAAAGGACCGTATCAAAATGACTAATTTCATATCATTCAACCAACAATAAACCAAATGACTAATATTTTCACACGATTTTTGATTTTCTATTAAACAAAAAAAAAAAAATAGAAACACTGTTCTCATTTAGTAGACCTATGATTACTTATTTTTCAATAAACAACTATAAATTGTGTATATTATAACCTAAAAAATTATAATTGATAAGTTCCATGATATGATTCACTTGTTCTAATCGTTTGAAGTATGGCTAATTATTGAATCATATAGGTACGAACAGTATGTTTCAAAGATGGAGTGTTTGACAATTAGCTCACCCTATTAGAGCGGATTGTTTCAATATTACCACCATATCCGAATTAGACTTTAGTGCTACAATTAAAAAGAGATGATTTTAATTTTTATACATATATCCAGGCACTATAAAGAAAATAGTTCCCATCGGATTATGTGTCCCAAATTTTCAAGAAAACTTTAAAATTGTAGGTTGATGTTATTTTTTGGGGTTCAGATTCGAATTCAGCTTTTCAGATACACAAAAATGAATCTATTACCGATTTGGTTTTTGGCCCAAACTAGAAATGACTCGGGCCGAATAACAGCTCTTACCTAATCCAACGGTCGGAAATGAAACCCATCTAGCCAGCAACACTTGAGAGTTATTTTGATTTGGTTTGGTCCGAGTCATTTCTAGTTTGGGTCGACAGTGTTAGGCCCAACAGTTCTCAGTATTCATTTACAAACATTGTAGACTTTGGGTCAATAGATATAAAAACGTTACTTGATGATTAAAGACCCATAAAAAGATCTTATCTTATTCAATTTTAGAGTAATAGATATCCGATGTCTCGACGTTTAGTAAGACTTGAACATGCAAATATTTGACGATGAGCAGTTTTCTGGACTCCTGAATTAGGCCGAGCTTTTCAACTATTCGAAGAGTTTTGGATGAAAGAGTGGTGCTGAAAAACAAATAAGGATCAATCTTGTCTCATACAGTTCCGGAATAAAAGAAAAGAAAAGAAAAGAAACAAGAGACTGTGATGTAAATAAATGTGAAAAGTTGAAAGAAAACACATACACGAGAACTCTCTAATTGATGAAATTGACCAGAAAAAACGATGGAGACGCGTGAAGTGACGGCAACCACAGACGCACCGCCGAGACGTAAATGATAGGCCCAAATCCCCCTTATTCCATCATTTTTTTTTTTTTTTTTTAATGGGCAATAACTGTTACTATCGTATTCGTATATTTAATGGTAATTGTGTAAATATGACGGTGTGTAAATATGACGGTATGACGACGTAAAGACCGACCTAAAAGGATAAGATGCAATTAGCTCTGTTATTAATATTTTTGGCTAACAGCATATTTATTTTATATATTGGTCCAAGGTTTGAATTCGGAATAAAACCAAATTCTACTTATAAACTAAACAATTAATTTGGCATTAACTATCAAGTAGTAGTCTACCAATATTTTACAACAATCACAATTTGGAAGAGTTCTCTCTCTCTCTCACACAATATTGATGTCTCTATTGTAATATTTATATTTTGAGAAGAAAAAAAACAGCGTTGTAGTTTTTTTTTTTTTTTTTGAATTCTTGAGAACCTGATTTGATTGTATATATCATCAAATTTCTATTTTCAATTATTTCAGTAATATTTTTAATATGGTAATTCGATAGGAGTAATTTATTGAGGTAATTATAAATACAGAGTGAATAACCCCTTCTACAAGGTGATTTAAAAAGATTATTATTATTTCTTTTTGCGAGTTTTCTATAATGACAAGTCAAAGGTTGGATAAAGAACGTTTGAAACGGTCTAATCGAGGCGGTGAAAGTTAAGTGAAACTTGCCTCAAACGTCGTAGAAAGTGTGTACGTATAGTTAATTAGGGCATCGAGGACTAAACACATGGTGACAGGCAGGAGAACCTAAGGTTTATGTTTTCGAAACTTCAAAGAGCATATGGACATGTGAAATGTCGTGAATCATATCTTTATGTATCATATTTGAACCAATGGAAATTGTTTTTGGGTAAATAGCTACTTATACTAGTTGGAATATGATACAGTCTTAATGTTTTTTTTTGTTGGTAACGATATAGTTTAATGTTAAAGTTGCAATTAGCTATGTCAGACATTTTAAAACTCTGGCACAACATAATTGTTTGGTATATCTTAGGATTCTAGTGGCAACTGGAACAGAAATAAATATGTAAGTGAAATAATGTGGATTGAAAATTGATTTGATTACATCCTTTAGCAAAAAAAAAAATGATTTAATTAGCAAATCCTTTATAAAAGATGATTTAATTTGAATTTACTGAAAATATTATAGTAAATAAACTAACCTTTTATTTTTTTGTCAGTTTTATTTTTAGAATTATTCAATATATTTCGTGGAGTCTATTTTCATTTTGGAAACAAGTTCCATGTAAATAATAAAGGGTGAAACCCTTATTTATTTATTTTTTATTAAATAATAATAGAAGGTGAATAAAAAAAAATACCGTTAAATATTTCTCTATTTATCATGTCTGCTAATCATCATTTCTAGATAGCCAATATTGTTGAAGAACTTAAAGAAAAATAAAATAAAAAAAAGAAACATCTATACTAATTTGTTTTTCTTTAATATTGAATTGATGTGATAAAATCGACGTTATCTAAAATAATTTTTTTTTTAGATAAGTGTATCAATATTTTAACATGTTCTAAAAGAAATTATTATTTTCACTTTGGTTAAAAATATTTTTATATTTAAAATTTAGGACATTTTTTTTTGGAATCTATAAATTTTTTGACTATATAACAAATAAAAAAGTCGGAATATTTTTTTTGTTTAATTTATAAGATGTTTAAAAAGAAAAAAAAATTGTTTCGTTTTATAAAATGGTTTACAACTTTTTTTTTAGGATCAAAAGATGGTTTACAAGTTTTATACATATTTTAATGTTATTCAATATTTTTGACTTTTTGAATTCTATAATAGTATTTTTATGATTGGTTGCATTGTGTCGTTAACTAATTATTAATTGATGTTTTCTTTTAAAAATATTGTTATTTTTTCTAAAACATATTTCTTCTGTTTCAAAACAAGTGTTATTTTGACACTTTTCACACATATTAAGAAAAGAGGTTCAGTTCTTTTATACCCTCAAACTGTTTAGATAATTACACTTTTTATTTTAATTTTTAATATCTGATCAATTTAAGTTGAGATTAAAAAAAGAATGTTTTGTTAAAAATTGTATTTAAATCTGAGAATAATACTTTTTTGTAACAAAAAAATGTTAAAATGATATTTATTTTGAAACAGAGGAAATATTATATTTGAAACAGTGCAATTTACAAGTTTCATGGACCCAAACTACAGACTTCCCAAAAATAAAATGTAACTCTTATAGCGCTGTCAATACCATTTAATTTGGGTACGTAAATTGTAGTCTTACAATTTGTTTCTTTGTATGTGTTCTTTATGTTTTTCTTGTTTTATGTTAATAGATATTCTACTGCCACATATATTTCTGCAATGGAATAAGCGGTTGATTGTGTTTTATCATTTTTAATCATACTATTTTTATATAGCTTCTTTTTTTGTGTGAAAGGACCTTCACTGTTAAATGCTTTAAATAAACTAGAAAATTTTAATCAACAATTGAATTCCAGATAAACGCAAATTTTACTTAACTCTGTTTTTTTTCAAAAGCTTTAAAAGAATTTGGATCGAAAAAATATATGGGTCGAAAGACCAATACTAAAAAATTTCACCGTAATTTCAATCATGGTTGGCCATTATAAATATTTTAGATTGCAAAAAAACCTAACTTTTCATATTTTCCGAAAATTATTCAGGATCTCCTTGTTTTTTTTAAAGGGCCGTTAGTTAAAAAAGAGGAAGTTGGTTTAACAAAATAAATGTGGCAGTTAATGTTTTTTAAATCTTTAATAGTTTAATTTTATTACATTAAGTTATTAATGGAGGTGAAAAGGAAATCTCTGTCCTTTTGCGAATAGCGGTTGGCTTGGGTCCCAAAGCATGTTGGGGGATTTTTGGGGAAAACCTAAAATAGAAAAATATTAAATTTACAAAAACAAAATTATGTTCTTAAACGTTTTGAGTTATTGAAAAATCCATTTATCGGGAATTTTAACATTTGGGATATATTTTTAAAAAGCAAAACATAAAAAGGGTTTCTAGATGATTTCTCTTTAGGAAATAATATACATATAATGAACAAACCGGATGTTTTATTCGGATTACAAGGTAACTCAACAAACTTTAACAGAAATACTTTTTTGGTATATATATATGCATCTTAGAAAAGCATTTATTTTATGGCATTATGTCCAACGTCCATGATTATTTAAATACGTAGTGAAAATGGCTTTTTTTAAAATAAATATGTTTGGAGCGAATAATTAAGACTTTTTTTAAACTAAATGTCGTTAGCTCGACTGGTAAAGAATCTTAGGTAAAGTTTAGAGATCACATGATCGAGTGACGTTTAGGACGAAACTAATATTATATGATGTGGTTTCGGACATGGAGGGATGTACATGCTTCGGTCAAGAACCTCCTAGTAATTAAAAAAAACAAAAAAAATAATTAAATTTTTGGTAAATTAAGGTGAAAACAAAACATAATCGATCATACCTGGTAGAAAACAAACCAAAGTGTCTCGTTATTCAAAAGATTCGAAAATAATCACCCAAATCCAACTTAAATTTTGAAACTGATTTGCAGTAAAAAAAAATTTGTTTTTTTTAAATAATTGAACCACATTATTAAAGAAAATCAGCTACTTTCATATCGTTGACTAAAACAATAAAAGAACGTAAACACTTACCGGTGCTACCTACCAAGTGGCAAGTACCAACCACCGCTTGGGCTTAATTAATTTAAACAACAACAAAATAAAAATAAAAACTCGACTCCAATTTATTAGTGATCTAAAATCATTTTAATGTTCTTTCAAATTTCATATTTTTCTTTATTTTGAAGATGAAAATAAAAAAAAATTATTTCAATGATGCATCATTTTAATCTTCAAAATGAAATAATGAATAATATATCTTCAAATATAAAAGAATACTATTCACATTTTCATATTTTGAAAGTAAACTTTTTATTTACAAATTGTATATTTAATTTTTAATATTTTTCATTCTATATCCAAACAAAAATATATGCTTTTCATCAAATAAAATTTAAAATGATATGTTTTTATTTTGTTAATTTTAAATTAAAATGCAATAATATTAAATAGTACAACAACATAACCAACATCAAATTTTAAATACATAATTAATATTAAAATTAAGATAAAAAAAACTTAACATAACATACACTAACAACTTTATATAATAAAAATTGATTTTCAATAAAATTATGATTTTGTTGAATAATTACTAAAAATAAAATAAGTAAATATAGACTTGTAAATTAAAAAGTAAAAAATATTATTACACTTAATGATAAATTGAATTGTTTTTGGAATTTTTTATATATGAAATCTCATTTTTCTAAAGAAATAAATAAAAACAACTATTGAAAATGTTTAAAAGCAGTGCCGGTCTAATCAAAATAGTGGTCCGAAGCCAAAAAAATATGACCCCTTTATAAAAAAAAATCATAATAAAAAAAATTGTACCATAAAAATAACTTTAAATCTTAGAAAAATAAAATAAAAATCTTGAAAAAACTGTTTAGGTTTTATAATGGATATTCGTAGTTTCTTTTCTTTTTCTTTTTTGTTTACAATTCTAATTTACTTTTTTAAAAGGAAAACGTGAACTTCATACCTCTCGCTTGTGTTCTTAACCGGGCTTGTTTAAAAGAGTTGATAATTTTTTAAAAACAATTGTGGGTAATTCTGGGATAAATTTGCTTGCAATAATGGTCTGACTAAAAATCTGATCAACTGCAAAAACTTGTGTAATATGCAGTAAAACATGTTTTCCGTAAATTGTTTTGTAAGATAATAACAATGAGTTGTTTTTCAATATAAATTTTTTTTTTCTTCGGAATGATTGTTAGTTGATAATAACAAAAGAAATAGTTTACTCCGAACGTAAACAATTCATCTTAGATAAATCTAAGAAATCAATTCGTCTTAGATTTTATTATATTTTTGCGTTTTAGTTTTTAGAGTTAACATATGTTTTATTTTTAACCGCTTTTTCAGACGAATGAATGTCAATGATTATACAATCAATCATAATCACTATTCACTAATCATGTATGGGTTCACTACCATTCATCTTACAAAATTTTGTATCTCGAAACACGATTTCTTGCAATAAACGTATCTCGTGTGGAGAAGTTTGACGGTATTTAAAACTAAATTTTTTTGGGTGTTTGCTAATAATTTTTTTTTATCAGTATACAAAAACCAAACATGTTCGACCAAGTAACAGAAGTGTTTTTTCTCTTCGGATAATAGGAAATGCTAATTACTATAAATGTTAACTTTAATTAATTTAGCTCCATTTTCTTTCTTTGTTGGCAAATTTAAGTTTGTTTTAAAAAATAAAGGCATTTAGATTGATATATTTCAGTCACTAAATAGTTTAAGAAGGCATATGAAGTTGGTAAGAACAGACTACTAAAGATAAAATATATTATTCGATTTAATTAGGCATATTAGTATAAAAAGATGTCACAGATGACAGATGCTTATGTTGATCTGATCCAGCTAATTAGAAACGATATTCACATATCATTGTCAATATGAGCTTATATATGGTGGTCCCACGTTTGATCATATTCAACTGAGCAATAAACTAAAAACGTGGTAGGTAAAAACAAAATCTTAAAATTGTGCTAAAATTCAGAAAAAACGAACAAACATCAAGTCATTAAATTTAAATTCGGCACATTGAAATAATCTAAATTAATTAAGATGTAACGATACATAATAGTTTTCTCAGAAAACTTTGTAAATTGAAAAAAAATAGTTGAAGAAAATAAAATATAATAAACCCTTAGCAAAAAAAACACAAAAAATAATATAAAATAGAATTTGGTTTAAAAAAAAATAGAATAAGATTTCTAGCAAAACATTCAAGTAACGTTATAAAGTACAAATAATCAGAATTTATATAATGTATTATTAAATATTATCTTTTCAATTTTTGTATTTATAAAAACTACAGTCCTACAGAGTGTATAAATTTACCCCTTATATGAATTTTTTTTCTTTCTTGAAACCGTTTAATTTAATGAAAATATGGTTAGAAAAAAGTAAAGATGTGACGTGAATAGAAATTCTTCTGTGTTCCCTATATTTGTGATTGATAAAAAAATTATTAAACAATAATTCTGAATCAGTGTAAATAATATTACACGTGGATATATTTGAAATATGAAACAAAATTCTGAATCTAAAACATCAGTCCTTTTTATTTTCCCCGAAACATCATGTCTTTATATTCGTGAACAAGAGGCATATATCATATTGTTAAAAAGAAAAACAAAACTTAGACCAAATTTTAAGGTTTGACCAAAAAAAAAAAAAAAAAAACTTAGACCAAATTCTAGATTAATGATAAATCCTATGTAGCCGAGATCAATTGCTAAGGACACATACTTTTGCCTTTTTACGTTATAAATTTCTAATCCACTAGAAGCTCTTCTCACTGAGAGCATATATAATCAATCATAGGGGACACGATATAACAATTTCTGTCCGCGTAATTTAAATCATTTTCTTATTTTCCTTAATCACGTGGGATTATAGATCAATGTAAAAGCAAGTTTTATGCCACATTATAAGTTTGACTATTTAGAAAGCAGATTACGCCAATACATATTAAATCTAGAAATTACGCATGGTTATATTATTGACCTTTACCTTTGATTGGGTGGGGAATCGTGGGGACATGCGATCATCTAAATAATTTTATGATTCATAAAACTACAGAGTTGGCCAAGTGCCAAACATGCACTAGCACACATCGTTGAGAAATTTCTCATATATTGTTTTCATGCATCACAGAGACTCGTATGTGAACCTGAAAAATTAATTCAAAGGAATAATGAACAAAATATCATTCAATTCATCAATTGTTTGTTTTATGTGAAAAAACTGAAGATATATGCTCACTATAAAAAAACACGTCGATTTCCAACAAACAAAAGTTTATCAAAATTTGAGATTCGGAAATTCATATTTGTCAAAAAAATTTCTCATGATCCATTATTTTAGAAAAATTTCTAAGAAACAAAACAAAAAATACTGAGAAATTTTTAAAAATTTATCCGAAATTTGTCATAAATCTTTAAAAATAAATAAATAAATAATTGATTTTCACAACTGTACAAAAAAAATGAAAAAAATTTGAATTTTGTATATTCTTTTACAAATGATTTATTTTTTAAAAAATCTTACAAAAATTAAAATTAAAAATTAAAAAGAGTTAAAAACAAGAATAAGAGATTTTAAATTAATCTAAAACCTAAAACAAAAAAAAATAAAGAGAAAAAAGTTAGAGAAATTAGAAAAAGATTGAAAAATAATTTGGAGATATTAAGAGTGTTTGGAGAGATTGAGAGAATGTGTATAGATGGAGAGAGCGGGAATATTGGGTTGGAGGAGGTTCTTTATATAAGAAATATTTCTGACGAACCATTTTTGTCGAAAATTTGGTGGAAATAATTAAACCGCGAAAACAAAAACAAAATCAAATTTTCAAACTTAAAAAAAATATGTCAGAAATTAGTCGGGAATATTTTATTTATATATAGGCTTTGATTGGTAACAAGTAGTATGCTTGATTTAGTTTGAGTTATAGGCATAACTCAAAAATGTTACCAATCATGAATTATTTTCCATTTTTTGCTTTAAAGTTTGAGTTACAATGTGTTATGATTGCATTAAAATTTTGAGTTACCTCTTTGTAAAATTGATAAATCAAAATTTAACTCAACATCATGGATAATTCCATGTATTAGAGATTGAGTTAGCTTTTTTTTTTTACCTTTTCAATACTAATTATTGTATAACTTACAAACCAACATGTTTTGCTTCCTTTCTTATTTTAATAAAACCTAAGACAACGTATGGTATAACCTAATTAAGTTTTTAATTTTATTTTAAACAATTACCAATTATTTTATTAGTAACAAATTATCTTTGTCAAATATTTTTCTAAACTTATTTATTTCTTTTTAAATGATTTTAATAAAATTATTCATATAGTCTTAGTTAATATTTTAATAAAATTATTCATATCATTCTAATCAAAAAAATTTGAATGACTGTAATAAAATTATTCAAAGATTTTTTGTGTTAAAAAATAATGTTTTTAGTTAATATATTATTGTTGGTATTAATTTCTTTAATATACTCTATATTAATTTTATAATAAATGTTATTATTATTAATAATTAAATTAATTTTATTTTAAATAATACATACTGCAACTTATACATCATAAAAGTTATCAATTATCTATTTTAACAAAATATTAACTCGGATTTCTACATCAAACTTACCACATAAATATACTGTTTTTACCACATAATTTTACTGCAACTTACATCGAATTATAACATCAATTATAACTCGACTTTAAAATTACATGTCACCAATCGGAGCCATATATATATTTCGTCGGAAATTAGATAAAAATATTTTAAAAATAATATTTTTTTAGAAATACGTATGAAATATTAAAAAATAAATTTTTGTTGGAAATTCGTCGGAAAAGTTCAGAGAAAATAGTTAATTATTGTGAAAATATGTCAGAATTATTTTTTAAAAATAAATAAATAAAATAATAATTATTCGTCGGAAAATTTTGATGAATTTCTGACAATTTTTTTTCTCTGAAATTTTTGATAAAATACCAACAAAATTTATTTTCTCTAAAAATCGTTGGAAATTTGTCGAAAAATGGCCGAAATTTTATGCCAAAACTTCTCGAAAAACATAATGTTTTCTTGTAGTGGCTTTAGTCAAATGATTTTGCATTAATCCTAACTTGTACGAAAAAATTAATAATGAAATTTTTACCCATTCTAGTCAATTGTCAATAGTCATGGTCTAATTTTGTCCTAGCTGTGGCTTCAATTTTGATACAGATTGGTTTTAATTGTAGAACATGCGTTTGTTTTTTTTTTTTTTTTTATCAAAGTAAAAAAAGACTAATAAGTTGAATCGTTGGTAAAAGTCGTGTAATGTGGATCTTGAGTTAACTCTTCGTTAAGTCACCTCTCGCCGCCGAAACCAATAGCGATACGAGGGGATACTTCATCAAGCGATAACCAATAAAAAAAATACTGCAGAATATAAATAGTTATAACATCAATTTTAAAATTTTGAAAAAATAAAATAAAATGAAACAACCAAAAACTTCTAAATTTGGTTACATAATAAAACAGAGAGAGTATACAGTTATTTTCCTTCTTTTCTCATAATTAGAAAATCTCATATCAAATGCATCTATATATATAAAATTAACTTTTCTCTCTTCTCCTTCCGCCACATCAGCAGCCACATCAGCAGCCACCTCATCCCTCACATCATCAATTATTTTTTATTTTTGTTTTAAAATTCACAACCTAACATTTATATTCAACTATAATGTTAGAAAGCAATAAATAAACTGAATTATAATTTTCGAAACAGAAAAAAAATTAACAAACAGTTATAAAACGTTATAAAAA
>JAHZTW010000005.1:27781489-27865294 GCA_020283515.1 Alliaria petiolata | reverse complement strand
TGAACTAATGATGTTTTAGCATTAAAATGATGAGCAAGCATTGATTACAAGTCTATTAGCATGATAAACACCCTAGACAACTAATGATGTGTTAGGCTAGGAATGTAAATCCTCTATTAAGTTGGTTCAAGCATTTCATCAAACACTTGGTGGGTGTATGAAATGCTTATGATCCAAATAGTAAAGATTAGCTATTTGGCATTAAGAACTACTTAATAGAGAGAGAGATGGAAGAATCTAACCTAGATTGCAAGATTTGATCATTAGAAATCCTTAAATCTAACCCATCCCTAAGTCCCTAAAGGATCTACTCACTAATCATCCTTAAGCACATCAAATCAAAGGTGAATGATAAGCTAAACATGATTAGAGAAGAGAAAATGATAAACTCAAAAGAGATATTGGATTAAACTTAAAAGATTCAAAGCAAATACAAGACTTTTCTCAAAGTGGCTAAAAAGTTCTTGACAAGACTAGAGAGAATAAAACTTAACATAAAAATTAGGTCTTATGAGTATTTATAGGAGGGACCCATGAGGAACCCAAAAAGAAGTCGTCTGGGTTCGGTTCGACGTGTTCGTCGAACCATGTCGTCGAACCGAACCTCTGGAAAAATGGTTCGACGACATTCATCGAACCGAGCTCCTGTTCTTCGGCTCTTTTCTTGAAGTTTTAGGTTTGGTTCGACGAGTTCACCGAACCATGTCGTCGAACCGAGCTCCTGGAATTTTGGTTCGACGACCTTCATCGATCCATGTCGTCGAACCGAGCCCCTGGTCTTCTGGTCCGGCGTCCTTCGTCGAACCGTGTCATCGAACCGAGCTCCTGGAATTCTGGTTCGACGTGCTTCATCGAACTGCCTCGTCGAACCAGCGCCAGAAGTCTTCTACTCCTTCTTCTTGGTTCTTTTTTCAACTCCAAGTGTTATGCAATCTTTCTCCAGCTCCATCCATGTCTCTTTAGTGTCTTTTTTACCTGATCAAGGTTCCAAATGTAACAAAATATGCAAAGACTATGCAAATTACACCCTAGGACTCTAAATGATCAAATGCAACACAATGACATTTAATTAGGCTTCTAAATGATAAGGAACTTACACTAATGGAAGGAAACATGATGCAAAATATAGACATATCAACTTGCGAACAACACCACGTCGAAGTATATAAGGCCAGAGCTCGGAACGTCGACTCGGATTCCTTTAACCAGAAACCACAAGAAGAGCTCATGCGCTGAGATACCCGATTTCAGAATAAACTTATCGTTCGCGTGATATTTGTGTCGTAGTGCAGCTCTCGTATTTGGATCTTTCTGTTTCACCTTTAAATCCATTCTAACTCGTTTGTCGGAAAACGCAAAGAAAGATCTCGATGAGTATGTGAGAGAGACCTACATACGATGATGTGTATTATTAAGTTTGATGTGTATTAATAAAATGATTTCATTGGTTCTTCAAATTTTTTCATTTATTGACGTGTTACCTGCACAATCGACAAAAATGCTGAGTTGTCAAATTCTAGAGAGTCTCTTCCAAAATTATAGTGTTGATTTCTTGAAGTTTACAAAAAATACATTCAATAATTTAAACATCAATTTTAAAATCAATCTACAAGAAATAGAGGAATATTTGATTACATTTTTGGGGTGATACAATTACAAACTTGATTAAAATATGAAATTTTGGAACCGTCTAATATTAGTGTGCGTAAAAGACATCGTCAATCAACCATTAATATCGTCAATCAGCCATCAATTATTTAATTGTTTTTGGTTTTAGGGAAAATTGTAAATGCTAAACAACTCCAATAAAATACTCGGAAAACTAGCAGACCAAAACCGACACTCGGACCTTTAATCCAAGCAACAACGAGCAAAAAGAGTATAATATCCTGTTAGGTTTCGGAAAAAAATGTCACATAAACCAATACAAATATAGGTTAATTATAAATATGCAAGGTACAACTACAGCTTATTGTTCCCTTCACAATAATCTCTTACCAGTGTTATACACTTAGAGCGTCTAATTCTCCATCATATTCACAAATCCGTAAATGTATTTATACACTGTAACCCAAAAAGGTAAAATAATTGAGCAGATGAGCTTTAAATTGGGTTTTGCACACCATTGGTTTTCTACAAACCGAAAACGACTTATTTGTAATTAAAACAGCCAGTATCCGTTTTGGTATTTTCTTGTTAAAATTAATAGAAGCCTCTCAAGTCTCAACCATTCAAAAGGAAGTAGATTTAAAACTTATCCTGTTTGATTTACGCTCAAGCAATATGTATAGAGAACATTTTTTTTAAAGATTATTATATGTTAATCTTCATCCTCATTTCGGGACATGATTTTGGAAAAGTTAAGAATTTACGATATGATAAAAGAAAGAAATACAATTTGTGAGGTGTTGTTACTCTCATCTTGAATGTTTGCCGAGTTTATTTGTTATTTAATTTTTTTTAGCATAAAAATGAATAAGCACTAAAAAAATACTTTTAAAAGAGAATTTGTTGTTAAACCGTTGGAGGAAGGTTAGGGAGAAGGGTGCATTGGCGTTGGGGAGCGTGCGGTTAACAGTAGCTGACGTTTACTGACCTTACTCGTACCGTACAGATCAAGAGCCCTACTTTCCGCGTTTTGTGACTGACACGTGATGGTTCGTGAATGGATTACAGTTAAGAGGTTTTAGTTAGTATTTTTAAAAAAATTATCAACAAGTTCACAGGCTGGATTTGATTCATTTTCTAAAATAAATTACATATATCTATATAGTTTCAGGAAATAAAGGTAGTGATGCTTTTGCGTTCTAATTTGGCAATCTATATTGTCGTTTTCCGCCACGTAATCGATGTCTATCTTTTGAGTTTTGATAGCCACTCATTTTCATCACGTTTCTTAAACTGAACATTAATATCTAACCAATACATTAACATAAAATTTACCGTTCTGTCACAAATATGAAATATCAAACCATTTAATAAAAATTGCACACACGGCTCTACTATATAAAATGATCTAACCCAGATTTAGATCCAGCTTCTTCCGAAACGATCGAGTTTTGGATCTAGTTGTCTGTTTTTGTAAATACAAAAATTTAAAGTCGAACTATTAACGAATTTGATTTCGATCTTAGCCAAATTTGTTTTTCTTTGAAGAATATTGAATTCGATTCGGTGTTAGATTTCCTTCAAGTTCGGTACGTTAGATCTACAAAAAATGAAATAGAACAATCAGATTATAACCGTTCGATTTGTTCCATTTAACTTAAAGTAAGCAGTAGTCTTGTCAAGAACACTTATTGATACCAAAAAAAAAACATATGAATTAGGTATGTAATGTTTTGTGTGCTTGTCTAGTAATTAATTATATATATATATACTTCAATGACAATTTGTATGATTTTATACGATCTCGTCAATTATTTGATAGTTTTCTACCCCATAAAATCGGTTATGTAAAGAAGTAGAGATATTGTAGAAAAGCTTGTAAAGTGGTATACAGCCTGGCTTTCGCTATTCTAAAGTCAGACTAGCAATAATAATACTAAAAACTGTCCTTGCCCAAACCTTTTTTTTTTTTTTTTTTCTTCGAACATATATATTGATCATAGTAACCGAAATACAACAAGATAGGCATGAAAAAGTAACAACTTCCCAACAAAGGTGGGAACTAGACCCAAAACCCATTCGAACGACAAACGAATGCCTACACTTCTACTATTTACACCCAAAAAAATTCTGAGGGCTTATACCACAACAGATGAACCTTTCTCATTGCTAAAGAGATCATTGAGCCATTGTGGATGGCCTGCTGCATTGAGAAAATCCCTGTTTTAGCACACTTTCCGCAATGAGAAAAGCTCTTCTGTTCGTAGACCTGACAGCCATTTTAACATTCCAAAAATTAATACGGTTTAACAACATAAGGAGGCGAGCCGTTACCCCAAGAAAGGAAGGCCATGCTCTCGGACGCAGAAGTGCTTTGACCATAGATCGATCTTCCAACGCAAACTGCACCTTATCCATCCTGTGGTGCCACATGCACTCGATAGCCTATGAAGTGCACACCATGGTGGCTTCCTCTCTACTTCTAATAGCACCAAAATCTCTGCGACTGTGCAAAAGCACACATCTAAATTGGTTTCTTACAATCCACGAACCTCCCGTGAGATGACTTGTTTTAAACCGGCTAACTCCAACATTGCATTTGACCCAGTTTCGAGTTGGCGGCACCCAACATTTCATGGTTGGTACAGGAATTAGATTTTGAGTCCCCTCGATCTGCTGGTCCATTTCTTGAGCATAGAACCAGAGGTTAGCTTCTTCAACAATCTTCTTTATCGTTTCCGCAGTAGAGAACCTCACTTCCTCAAAACACAATTTATTCCTATTTTTCCATAGAAACCAAAGTATCCAGGGGAAGGTTCTCCTAATTTCCGACGGCACTTTGATATTTCTCCCCATCATGAGGACATATTGAATGTTCACATAAACTGAGTCCTCATGAAAACCCCCCAAAGGGGAAGGAAAATTTGAGAGAGTCCATACCTGTCTCGCAATAGGGCAAGTGAAAAGGACATGATTTGAAGATTTCGGTTCTTCCCCACACGCTTGACACCTTAAATCTCCTTTCACCCCTCTGCTTGAGAGACTTGATGCCACTGGGATTGCATCACTTAGGACTCTCCACAGGAAAGTTTTTATTTTAGGCATGGTCAAAAGATGCCACACTTTCTCTTTCAAGACATTTAACGATGGGAGCACAACTGCCGCATTTTTAACCTCTGAAGAGTATAAAGTGGAGGCTAGCCAGAATGCTGATTTGACCGAGAAAACCCCATCCCTGTTAAACTTCTAAGTCCAAAAATCTGACGTTTCTGGAATGGGATTTAGGGAACGAATGAGGAGGAGATCATTTGGAAAAAATAAGGCCTCCAACTTGTCCAAACACCAGTCCCTGGTACCACAATCTATTAGATCAGACACCAACAAATTAAGATCAATGGATGGGTTCTTATACCCCGGAATCCGATCTCCATTGCTTCCCAACCAAGGTTCTGCCCAAACTTTAATCGACTTTCCATCTCCAATATTCTTGACAATACCCTTTACCAGAAGATCTCTGCCAAAAAGAATACTACGCCAAGCATAAGACGGTCTAAGACCCATCGATGAGCTGAGGAAATCTCCTTGAACATAATACCGGCTTTTCATAACCCTCGAGAACAGGCAATCGGGTGTCTTGAGAAGTCTCCAGGCTTGTTTAGCCAAGAGAGCTTGGTTAAATCTCTCGATGTCTTTAAAACCGAGACCACCTAAATGCTTTGGAAGACATAACTTCTTCCAACTGAGCCAGTGAATCTTCCTTTTATTTTCCACTGAATTCCACCAAAACGCTGACATAGCACTTGTGAGATTGGCTATTGTCGTCTTCGGCAGCTTGAAACAAGACATGGCGAAGATCGGCATAGCAAGCGCCACAGCCTTTAGTAGAACTTCCTTACCCCCTTGGGAGAGACTCCTAGCAAACCAGCCGGATAAACGCGATTTCAAGAGGTCTTGGATGTAACTTAAAAGGTCCACTTTAGACCCACTGAAACATTCCGGAAGGCCAAGATACGTTCCAGCACCCCCTTCACTGTAGATGCCAAACTCATCTTGGATTTTTTTCTTGACATCTTCGTCCACTTTGGAACCGAAAGTGAAAGACGATTTATTCAGATTAACTATCTGTCCAGTTGCTTCCCCGTAGGTCTTTAGAATCTGTTTTAAAACTAAGCTCTGTTCCAAAGAAACTTTACAAAGAAACAGGCTGTCGTCAGCAAATAACAGGTGGTGAACCGCTGGGCCTTGTTGAGAGAATCTAATACTTTCTATCTCCCCTTTGCTCTCTGCACTATTCAAAAGGTGGGAAAAACCCTCGGTACAAAGAACAAACAATGCTGGTGACATCGGGTCTCCCTGGCGTAAGCCTCTCTCAAGCTTGACCAGACCAAAAGGCTGATCATTGATCAGTGTGGAGAATGTGACCGAAGAAATACAGAACATTACCCACTGAATCTACTTGGGTGCAAAACCTAATGCTTTAAACAGACTCTCTATATAGTGCCATTCCACCGTGTCGTAAACTTTCGACATATCGGTTTTAAGAGCCATGAATTCTTCGGAGACCGTGTGGTGGGTTCTGTGAGACTGTGTACCAGCTCATGGGCAACCAGAATATTATCGGTGTCCTTGCCCAAACCTAACCGTTATATTTCAGATAATAATAATAGTCTTTATTTCAGATATTTCTTTTTAGTTTTTATTTCCCGCAAATTAAAATTCACCTCAAATTGTGCGAATATTATCAAAGCTTTGCTAGTTGGGTTTCGTGATTTTGTCTCTTTAACTTCCACATTTCACCACGCATCTACAGAGCGCGTGCACTCACAACCTCCTACATTGACATCGATTAATCTCCACGCTCAACTCTGTACGAAGATCTGATAGTATTTATTTTTGAATAAAATCATTATGAAAACGACAAAAGAAGACCACATCGACGTACTCAAGTTACGACGCGTGTCCACTTACAGCTGTATCGCAAACTTTGAAAAACCGCTTGCGTGGAAGAAGCGTTGCCCATGACTTCTCCACCGCCTAAACCGGTTCCCGGTTGCACTCTCTTAAGCATCCTGTATAAATAATTTTGTCCTCTCTTTAATTTCTCGAACTTCTTTTGCCTATCGTCGGCTCTCAACAAAACGCAGAGAAACAATCAGTAAAAAAAATTAAATAGTATCCATCTCGGAAAATCAATGGCGGATCGTATTAAAGGTCCATGGAGTCCTGAAGAAGACGAGCAGCTTCGTAGGCTCGTGGTTAAATACGGTCCGAGAAACTGGACAGTGATTAGCAAATCTATTCCTGGTAGATCGGGGAAATCGTGTCGGTTACGATGGTGCAACCAGCTTTCGCCGCAGGTTGAGCACCGGCCGTTTTCGGCGGAGGAAGACGAGACGATCGCTCGCGCTCACGCGCAGTTCGGTAATAAATGGGCGACGATCGCTCGGCTTCTCAATGGTCGTACGGACAACGCCGTGAAGAACCACTGGAACTCGACGCTCAAGAGGAAATGCGGTGGTTACGACCACCGTTTCGACGCTTCGGCGGAGGATCATCGACCGATGAAGAGATCGGTGAGCGACGGTTCTCCTCCGGTTGCTACTGGGCTTTGTATGAGCCCAGGAAGCCCAACTGGATCTGACGTCAGCGATTCGAGTACAATTCCCGTTTTGCCCTCTGTTGAGCTTTTCAAGCCTGTGCCTCGTGCTGGGGGTGTCGTGTTGCCGCCTCCTATCGAAACGTCGTCGTCTTCTGATGACCCGCCGACCTCGTTAAGCTTGTCCCTTCCTGGTGCTGACGTAAGCGAGGAGTCAAACCGTAGTCACGAGTCAACCAATATCAACCCTTCGAGCCGGCAGAGCAACAACACGGGGTCGTTTTTGCCGTTTTCGCCGTTTTCTAGTGGATTCAGAGGTGGGATTGAGGAAATGGGGAAATCGTTTGCCGGAAACGGTGGTGAGTTTATGGCGGTGGTGCAAGAGATGATTAAGGCGGAGGTGAGGAGTTACATGGCGGAGATGCAGAGAAACAACAATGGTGGTGGGTTCGTCGGAGGATTCAGGGATAAGGGAATGATCCCGATGAGTCATATTGGAGTTGGGAGAATCGAGTAGACAAGTGAGATTTTAGGAAGGGTTACATCAAATCGTCATGGAAATTTGGAGAAGAAAAAAAAAAGAAGCTCCGTTTCTCTCCTATGGATTAGGCGTAAGAATTTTGGGATTTTAAGAAATGTATGGAAGAAATCGAGTGAACAAAGCTCGATTCCTGGAAGCTAGACGACGAAGACGAAAATTAAATTCGAAGTTTATCTTAAACTATTAAGAAAATTTTCTTTTGAACGGTATATGTTAATGATATCAATCGAGAAATCTGAATTATTTAACTAAAGTAATACTACATTTATTTAGTGAATAAGAGGCATAGATAATGAATGATCGAGTATATTCTATGTTAAAAGGACAAAACTTTGTAGAGGATTGGTGAAGGCTTGCATCTGGCAACTAATGGCACAGCTTTAGGCATGGTAAGTCCCCTTCCTTCCGACATGTCAACAGCCACGCCATCATCTCTCTCCCAATCAAAACACTGAATCAATAATGATCCCAAATCCAAGCTCAATACAAGTTGGGCTAGGCCCATACCAGGATACGCCGGTCTTCTACCATACCAAAAGGTATAAACTTCCCACGACGGGCCTCGGATTGAACCTTTCCCGCTTGAAAGCTTCAGGCTCATCCCATATCTTCGGCTCTCCGAGCGCGAACGCCTCCCTAATCAGCTCCCGAACTTTTTTATTCTCATCGTTTTCGTTCAAATGACAATGTTAAACGTAATCCCACAAAGCAACGGTCTAAGTTCCAATCTGACCAAATTTCCTCCTGATGTTGCCACGTGGATTTTCCTAAGCAGAGCTCTCACTTCGTCTCTCCCAATTTCAACCGAGACGAGCGACGGAGAAGATCTCGATACGGCGTAGATTGCGCCAGTGCTCGCCGTACGGTGCTGCGCCTACCATCGTGTTGTTGCACCTTGTAAGCAACGTACTCACCCAGAGTACTGATTGGCCTGTTGGCGAAAACGACATCGTTTTGTTACTTAAGAGCTCCTCCACAGCTGAAGCTGAAGTCACGGTTACGGCTCGGCGAGAGCCTAACCGGAGAGAACACACGGGATCGAGGTTTCGAGAAAGGTCGAGATGTCCGATCACCAGAAACCCCACCGGACTTGGCGGTAAATTCTTCTTCTTCTTCTTCTTCTGCTTTGATCGGAAAAAGATACGCAGCTGCAACTAATCCGGCAAATAGAGCGAAATTAAACATCTCAACGGTTTTTCTGATTTCTTGGCCCAATCCAAGACGATTTAGAGACATTTTTCGGGAGACTAGTCAATGATATGCTGATTGATGTCGGAAGTGATAACGACATGTTAAGTGGGTTTGGCCCATAAGATGAAGTTAATGGATAATGTTTGGCCCATTAGAACCATCCTTGTGATTCAAACACCCGGTCAAGTTAAGAAGGTTTTAGATATGTTCGGAGGTGAAAAATATCATGTGAGATGCGAGAAGAGCTTAGAGTCTCGAGAGAAATATTTCAAGCTTTTTTGTTTGGGGCGACGTTGTTGCTCGGACTCTTTCTTCGATTCTTCTCTCTATCTATTTTTTTTTTGTTGGTTGTGTGATTTGAAGGAACAATTGGGCTTCTGGAGATGTCTTCACTCACCTCCGTCGAACTGAATTTTCTGGTTTTCCGATATCTTCAGGAATCAGGTATACGATAAATAGCCTTCTCTTTCTCTTCTTGTTCTTACAGACTTTTTTTTCTGATTTTTGAATCTGTATCTGTTCCGATAGCTACAGGCTAGGGTTTTGGATTTGGTTTCGAATTGTGAATGTCGCTGTCTGGTTCTACGAACTTGAACATTCTTTAGGGGTTTTTTTTTCTTCCCTGGATTTGTCTTAGGGTTTCACGAATTGTACGAAAAACTGTAGGTTTTTGGGATCGTTGGTTCAAGATCCTTTAGATCTTCTAGTTCATACGAAGTTCTCTGGAATTCGTTTTTTTTTGTTTTTTAATTAGTTTTTCCAAGTCGAGGTCTGAGAGCTTGAGTTTCCTGTTCCTGTAGATTTTTTGTTTTTTTAAATTTATATAAATCCTATCTTCGTTTTGCAGGGTTTACACACGCTGCATTCACACTAGGATACGAGGCAGGGATAAATAAATCCAACATTGATGGGAATATGGTTCCACCTGGTGCTCTTATCAAATTTGTTCAAAAAGGACTCCAGTACATGGAGATGGAAGCAAATTTGAGCAATGTATAGTTTTCAAGCTTTTATTTTTGGATCTCTTGACTTTCCTACACGGTGTTTGGTCTAGTTGGACTGAGCTATGTTATTTTTACACTCGCAGGGCGAAGTGGACATTGATGAGGATTTCTCATTCTTTCAACCCTTGGATCTGATCTCAAAGGATGTAAAGGAATTGCAGGAGATGCTGAGGGAAAGAAAGAGGAAAGAGAGGGATAAGGAGAAGGAAAGAGAAAGATCTAAAGAAAACGATAAAGAAGCCGAACGAGAACATGAAGGAGATCGCAACCGAGTGAAGGAAAAGGATAGGCATGAGAAACAGAAGGAACGAGAGAGGGAAAGGGAAAAGATGGAACGAGAAAAGGAGAGAGAAAGAGAGAAGATGGAACGAGAAAAGGAACGGGAAAGGGAGAAGATGGAACGAGAAACATTCGAGAGGGAGAGGGAAAGACTGAAGTTGGAGAGGGAAAGAGAAATGGAACGGGAGAGGGAAAGAGAGAAGATAGAGAGGGAAAAGAGCCATGACAAACAGCAGCTTGGAGATGGTGATAGGGACATGGTCATTGACCAAAGTGACAAAGAAAATGCTGGGGATGAAGAGCATGGGCGTTCCACTGGTCAGTCTTCAGACTTTGCTTATAATTTGTGAGATGCAATACATCTATTTTCCAATATGAATCTGTGTTTTTATTTTATTTTATTTGAACAGGCGCAGAACCTATGGATATTACGATGACCTCTACATCTCAGACCAATCACATTCCCAGTTCTGATGTGAGGATTTTGGAAGGGCATACTTCCGAGGTACTTTATTAGGTGACGTTATCCGTTAAATGAACATGTTCTCTAGCTGTTGTCCATTTTTACTGGTATTTATTTCATGAATTCTAGTCACAGTTATCTTAAGATTACGATTCTGCCTGTATTGCTGATTTAGGTTTGTGCTTGCGCATGGAGTCCGTCGGCTTCATTGCTTGCATCAGGGTAAGTAGCTTTGTTGAGAAAGATGAAAGCACTTGCATATTATTTTGTTTTCTTTTTCCATTTATACGTCCTCTGCAAAATATCAGGTCTGGTGATGCAACAGCACGTATCTGGAATATTCCGGAAGGGCCATTCAAATCTGGATTTCATCGTAGTATCAACGCTTTGATCCTGAAACATGCAAAAGGAAAGTCAAACGAGAAGAGCAAGGATGTGACCACTCTTGACTGGAATGTGAGGGCTGCTGCATTTTTCACATTTAAAAATATCTTTTCTTCGATACTACTAATTTCTGGCTGTCCTTTATTCCTGAAAAGGTAGAGAATATATTAAGCATTTCTGGATTCGTGCCTTAGTTTCTGCTAATATGTTTTCTGTATCTGAATTTTCAGGGTGAAGGGACTTTACTTGCAACTGGTTCATGTGATGGCCAAGCAAGAATCTGGAATACAAATGGTATGTCTCACGCTCGTTTCTGGTGTTACTCCTTGTCTGAGTTGGCCCCTTGGTTCGTTCTTTTTTTGCTATAGTGGAGATAGTCGCAGATTCTCATTCTCCCGAGAGTTCTCAATTACATCACTAGCATCTCTGTTTTCTGGAAGTTAATCCTAGTTTTATCATGGATTGATGAAGATGCTCAGTCATATTATGTCTTAAATTAATATCTCTATGTTTCCTTTAGCGTGAACTACAATTTGTGAGGTTCAAGTTGTGTGGGCTTTGATAGTTCCACGAGTTCTGCGATTGAAACAAAAAAGCTAACAGCTAGTTAAAAACATTATCACTCTGGATCATTGGCCAAAAAATTTACCCGCCTTTTTTAGTATGTTTTTGAGAGCTAGCTTCTGAATGGAAAATTACTCTTCTTACATTTTCAGGTGACCTGATTAGTACTCTGAGCAAACACAAGGGACCTATTTTTTCCCTAAAGTGGAACAAGAAGGGTGATTATCTTCTAACCGGAAGTGTTGATAGAACTGCTGTTGTTTGGGATGTAAAGGCAGAGGAATGGAAGCAACAATTTGAATTTCATTCAGGTAACAATTTTCTTTCTCTTTCTGATGAAACATCAATTTGAATCAAGTTTTGTCATGCATATGACATTGGATACAATTGCTAATACAGGCCCAACGCTTGATGTTGATTGGCGCAACAATGTGTCCTTTGCAACGAGTTCCACGGACACCATGATCTACTTGTGTAAGATTGGAGAAACTCGGCCTGTCAAAGCCTTTGGTGGTCATCAGGTTGTGTGTCTCATCCAAGTTTCTCGGAAATATTATCATTATGTTTTAGTTTTCTCAGTCTCACGTTCTACACCAATTTGACATTTGTCTAATCACTAACCATACTCGGTGCCATAATTGCAGGGTGAGGTTAATTGCGTGAAATGGGATCCTACTGGTTCGTTACTGGCCTCATGCTCAGATGATAGTACTGCTAAGGTCTTCCTGAATTAACCTCTGAAATATTTAGTTACCAAGTTTCGTTGACTTGAATTGACATTTTGTGTTGAGTTTTTCTGTCTCCTTATATCTATGTATCTATTTTTCTTCAGATATGGAATATAAAACAACAAACCTTTGTTCATGACCTCCGAGAGCATACTAAGGTAAAGATAAATCCACCAAGTCTTGAGATTTTCTGTAATGTTTTTTTCGTCTAAAGATGGATATTCTACTTTATTCAGGAAATTTATACAATCAGATGGAGCCCTACAGGACCAGGAACCAACAATCCTAACAAACAGCTAACTCTTGCGAGGTTATAAAACGCATTAACGACTGAATATTTTGAATTCAAATAGTCAATGTAACATCAGATCATTCATTAACTCTTTTGAGTTGTTTCTATGAATGGAACAGTGCATCATTTGACTCAACAGTAAAGCTATGGGATGCAGAACTCGGAAAGATGCTATGTAGTTTCAACGGCCACAGGTAAACTCTTTACCCTCCAGATATGATGGTTTGAGGTGGTTAACGGTTTAATTAAGCATTGGTTCTAACGAAAGCTGAACTGTTGATTGTGATTTGAAGGGAACCGGTTTACTCGTTGGCGTTTAGTCCAAACGGGGAGTACATAGCGAGTGGGTCTTTGGACAAATCGATACACATATGGTCATTAAAAGAAGGCAAAATCATGAAGACGTACACGGGAAATGGAGGGATCTTCGAAGTGTGTTGGAACAAAGAAGGTAACAAAATCGCAGCTTGCTTCGCTGATAACTCGGTCTGCGTTCTTGATTTCAGAATGTAGTTTTAAAGTTGTAGTAGTAGAGTCCCTAACACTCAGTCCAAAGCCTTGTTTTTGTTGTTGCACATATTAAATTCGGAAGAAAAAAAAGAAAGGCAAAACTGTACTTTAGGTTGTTTTAATATCTTAATTATTAATCTTCGCGATTTTTGGGTTGACTGGCGAGTAACAATAATCAATTGAGAGAAGACAAACTGCATAAAAGTTAAAAGACTTACAGATCCATATCTTGGAACTGTAAGTAAATTTATTTCAATGGAGCTATCGTGGACAGCAGCAACTATAAAGACTTTGGAGACAAAAAAAAAACCTGTCTTTATGTCCGTCGTACGTACACCGTTAGGTGAAAACATGAAAGTGGATGATGGCACGTGGCGAGAGCTGACGGAGTCGTGTAACCCCCACGCCAAGCACGCTTCTTCTTCTTCTGCCTAACCCAATTATTTCCGTTATTTTTCTTTTGTTTCTCTTTAGTTTACCACCTCTCAAACTTTTTAATACTCCCTCCGTTTCACAAAAGTGTCGTTTTAAAATTTTATTTTTATTTCACAAAAAGTGTCGTTTT
This sequence comes from Alliaria petiolata, assembly GCA_020283515.1. Classification (NCBI taxonomy): domain Eukaryota; kingdom Viridiplantae; phylum Streptophyta; class Magnoliopsida; order Brassicales; family Brassicaceae; genus Alliaria; species Alliaria petiolata. The sequence goes on along the minus strand of JAHZTW010000005.1, from coordinate 27,851,569 downwards.
ATGTTTTCAATGCAGAAATTTGAATAAAAATCCAGTTTTAACCCTATTCATTTATTGTATTAATAAAAGAAATAAATTTATTTAGAGTATTAATAAGGGGTAGAGTAGAACTTTTTATGATTTTCTTAATACGTGTGAAAACTTTCAAAGTGACACTCTTTGTGAAACAGAGGAGTAACCAGTAAAAATCTCAAACCAAAACAATTAGACAAATAGAACATTAATGCTTTTTTTTCTTTTTTACTTAATAACAGGCTAGCAAAGAAAAAAAAAATGAGTGGAGATTGTAAATGAATAGATTCGCCATGTCAAAGTTGTTCTAATTTCTTTTTCTTCATTAATTAAAAGTTTAATAGATAACGTATGTGCTCAACCAAAGTACCAAATTAGTGATTTTTTTAGCCCAAAAATAGTACTCCTTCGTTTCATAATAAGTTTATTTGAAGAAAATATATCTACAATGTAATTGGATGTATCTGGATGTGTTTTGAGTTTAATACATCCAGATATATTTTCTTTAAATGACACTTATTATAAAATAAATTCATAGAAGGAGTATTATTTTTTAAATGAGAAATTAATTCTCTTGAGGATAGTGATACTCCCAAGAAGATTCGACAATCACAAGTTTCACACGATCTCGCGAGTTGTTGACAAATTTATCCCTGCGCTTCTTTACGGTTGACAAATAATGCCTATTTTAAATGTTGACGTGGCGTAATCTTAGTGGCAAAAATTGTATTATCTATCACTAAAATTGAATTATACAAGGCAATATATATATATATATAAATATAACCGGTAGCAAAATGTGAAGATAAAGTCACTTAAAAAGCAGCTGCACCGATTCCAAACACTCTCATATTAGCAACAATTCGAATATCCTGAAGGTGAAATCGCCGGCGCCTGAAAATATGTCGGAGACGGAGAGAGAGCGTCCGTTATTAGCATCGGAGGAGAGAGCTTATGAAGAAACCGAGAAAGTTCTCATAGTCGGGGTCGACGAAGAAGAAGACGCTGGTTACGACGACGAGCTCGGAAACTCGCCTCGCTTCTCGTGGAAGAAGCTATGGCTATTCACCGGGCCTGGGTTTCTGATGAGCATCGCTTTCCTCGACCCAGGTAACCTCGAGAGCGATCTTCAAGCTGGAGCCATCGCTGGGTACTCGCTGATCTGGCTCTTGATGTGGGCAACGGCGATCGGGCTTCTGATTCAGCTTCTCTCTGCTCGTCTCGGCGTCGCGACGGGTCGGCATCTGGCGGAGCTGTGTCGCGAGGAGTACCCGACTTGGGCGAGGATGGTGCTTTGGATTATGGCCGAGATTGCTCTGATCGGTGCCGATATTCAGGAAGTTATCGGAAGCGCCATAGCTATCAAGATCTTGTCTAATGGGTTAATTCCTCTTTGGGCTGGAGTTGTAATCACTGCCCTCGATTGGTAAGTTTCTTAGTTAAATAACTAGAAAAACCCCTAACTCTGAAATTTAGGGTTCTGCATCGTCTGTTTGATCCGTTATTAGGGATTTTTAGAAATGGATTCTTCTTTGCTTTAACAGCATGCGTTGTTGTTGATTACAGTTTCATCTTTCTATTTCTGGAGAATTACGGAATAAGGAAACTAGAAGCTGTGTTTGCTATCCTGATTGCAACAATGGCGCTTGCATTTGCTTGGATGTTTGGTCAGACAAAGCCCAGTGGAACCGAGCTCCTCGTTGGTTAGACTTTAAACATTTTGATTCTTCCACCTTTTCTTTTTCTTTTTGTTGTTGTTGGAGAGTAGAAACTAAAAAAACGGTAGCTTTTTCATGTTTTCTACAGGAGCATTGGTCCCAAAACTCAGTTCCAGGACTATAAAACAAGCTGTTGGGATCGTGGGATGTATTATCATGCCTCACAATGTGTTCTTGCATTCAGCGCTTGTGCAATCGAGAGAAGTCGATCCGAAAAAGAGATTCCGGGTCAGAGAAGCTCTCAAGTACTACTCCATCGAATCCACCGGTGCTCTTGCGGTGTCCTTCGTAATTAACGTCTTTGTGACCACGGTGTTTGCCAAATCGTTCTACGGGACAGACATAGCGGACACTATCGGCCTTGCAAATGCGGGGCAGTACTTACAGGACAAATATGGTGGCGGGTATTTCCCGATTCTCTATATATGGGCGATCGGAGTCTTAGCTGCTGGTCAGAGAAGTACCATAACAGGTACTTACGCCGGACAATTCATAATGGGAGGGTTCTTGAATCTCAAGATGAAGAAATGGGTAAGGGCTTTGATTACAAGAAGCTTCGCAATCATCCCGACAATGATCGTCGCGCTTGTCTTTGACTCTTCGGACTCTATGCTCGACCAGCTTAACGAATGGCTAAACGTTCTCCAGTCTGTTCAGATCCCTTTCGCAGTCATCCCTCTCCTTTGCTTGGTCTCGAACGAGCAAATCATGAGCAGTTTCAAAATCCAACCTCTAGTGCAAACAATCTCATGGATAGTAGCTGCTCTTGTGATAGCAATTAATGGGTATCTAATGGTGGATTTCTTCTCAGGAGCTGCGACGAGTGTGGTTTTGCTCGTGCTCGTGATCATATTCGCTGTTGCGTATGTTCTCTTTGTGCTTTACCTTATCTCAAGAGGCCTCACCTACACTCCTTGGCAATTAGTGGCTTCACAGAAAGTTACGCAGAGGGATGATGAATAAGTAAAAAAGCAATGAAACCTTCTCTTGAACCAGAAGAAGAAGAGATGAGTCCTTTTACTCTATAGCAGAGTTTCTGGAAACTGAAACAAACAATGGAAAGTTGGTTTCATCAGTATGGTAACAATGTCGCGATGTATTTGTAATATAGTGTTTATGGTTTAGAGTATAGTTTTGGAAGAAGATAATCGGGACTTCTTTTCTTTTTAGAATCTGAATTTGTTGAAAATTCCGATGTTTCTTTGAAACTCTTGGCAGAATAAAACGGTGATACGATTACGAAGTTTGTTTTTCAACAAAGTAAACACATAAATTTTGTTCGACCGTTTTCTATTATTAAATTAATAAATATGAAATTTTATTCGTCTGTGTTTCTCATACGTAAATACGTTTTTTCTTTCTTTTTTTCAGACCCAAATGATAGTATAATTTCTTTATGAATTTCTAGTTGGAATTTGTATGTTTCCCCAGAAAATAGAAGAAGAAAAAAGAGGGAACAAGGGAAGAAGAATTGGTCAAATTGTAAAGGAAACGGGCTTCGGATTTAATTTTGATGTTTATAGTCAAACAATTCTTAGTCGTTTAGTGAAATTCATGCACATTTTCCTTTATTAGTTAATTAGAAAGCTAATACTCCCTTCACTTTGTTTGGGTATAATTTCTGGAAGCTATTTAATGATTTAATCACTTGATTATGAAATTTTCCTGGTTAACGAGTCGAGGTAATATTTATACATCACGTAACGTTTCGTTGATTACGAAAAGTTCACTGACTACCAAAAAGCAAAATCATCAAGACGTATGAATACCAAAACGGGAGCAGCTTCTCCTAATCCAAACCCAAAAAACAATCCAGTAAAAGTCAAAAATTAAAAGATTTGAATATGTCATTTAATTACATAACCCACCCGGCCACCTAACAAGGTTTGACGTACGACTCGCTACATTAATTAAGAAACGCTAAAAGCCTAAAAGTATTATTGTTAAGGACTAATTATGACCAAGTAGAAGACCATCAAACATTTTCGAGAGGAAAATAAAATGCTAATCTTGGCGATGAAGGATTTGGTCTTACCGCGCTTCCACTGTTGTAATTCTCGTCTTCTCCGAGAGAGAGAGAGAGAGAGAGGGAGGGAGAAAGAGAGACCTGAAACTGCCATTACCGCGAGGTAATTTCATCGTCATCAACAGATTATTCGTCTTCTTCTCTTTCGTTTCAAGCTTAAATGGTCGAGTTTCGTTCTCGTTCGATATAATCTCCGGTTAGAATGTTTTTCTGCAGTTCCGTAATCGGTTAACTTAATTTTTTTTAATTTTTTTTTTTGAATTTGAATTTGAACCAGTACTAAACGAAGCTCAAAATGATGTTCTCTTGTTCGATTCAGAGTTTCTATGGGGTTTTCTTATATTGACTTGAGGATTGACTAAGCGCATCTTAATCTCTATGTTTAATGTCCGTATCATATGATTTGGTTCGTATTATTTCTAAAACATGATCTGGCATATCATGGAGAATCATCAAATTGAAGCACAGCAAATGTCTAATTACTGTATTTAGAGTTAACCCATGGTTGTTCTTCGTTGTGGAACTATTGTCACTTGAATTTCTCAGCTTAGGGTGAGGTGATTTTTGGAATCTTGAGTTGAACTTTTTTTCTTTACTTGGTGTTCTTGCACTTCTTGTTTCAGGGGCTTTGATTATTGATATATTTTGCTTCAAACTGTCTCTTATACACATCTAGATGTGTATAAGAGACAGGGCTTTGATTATTGATATATTTTGCTTCAAACTTTTGGAGAGCTGCTAGAGACCACACACACTCATCAAGCTTCCATTTCTGAAATCCTTTTTTCCGTTGATTCACTAGTTTTATTTCATTACATGATGGTAAGTTTCTGAATGTCTCGGATTTTGTTTTTTCTTACAAATTAGTAGTAGTAATCATAAACTCCTGTTCTTTTGTTCGTCTTTTTTTTTTTTTGGTAACTCAAGGTAAATATGGAGGAGATGTCTTGGTTAAGAGTTCTCCTAGATAACATCTCCTCATATCTAAGTTTATCATCGATGGACAACTTAGATTCAAACCCAGCACGTAAGTACTACATTAGAGGGGAAGAGATCGCAAAGCTTCTTAAGCCTGTTCTTGAGAACCTTGTTGGCTCTGATGCGGCTCCTACCGAATTGCTTAACAACGGGTTTGAAGAATTATCTCAATACGTTGATGAACTAAGAGAGCAGTTTGAGACCTGGCAACCTCTTTCTAGTAGAATCTTTTATGTAAGTAAATAAACATATTTCTAAATCCTTGAGTCTAATTCAACTGTTTCCTGAGCTAATAACTCCTTTGCTCTTGATATATGCTATATCTATCTTGTGTATCACCAGATTCTTCGAATTGAATCATTAGCATCAAAGTTGCGTGAATCCAGTTTGGAAGTCTTTCAGCTGCTGAAACACTGCGAACAACATTTACCTGCCGATTTGGTTTCACCATCCTTTGAGGTAAAATCGCAATGTTAGCTTTCATCTGTGTCTAGTTTTCTTTAGGATCTAGTAATTTGATCAGGCTCCTCTATGTTGTGACATTGTTCATATTGCAGGACTGCATAGAAATGGTGAAGTTAGTGGGAAGAGAGGAAATTTCGTTTACTATTGATCTAGCTCTGATAGATCAAAGGGAAGGTGTTGGACCTACTTCAGAGGTTCTTGTGGAAATTGCTAAGAGTATTGGTTTGAGATCCAACCAGGAGATTCTCATTGAAGGTGTGAAACTTGCAAATTTGAAGGAGAAAGCAGAGCTTAATGAGAATAACACCGAAGCAGAGTTTATAGACGGATTGATCTCACTGATAACCCAAATGCATGATTACCTTACCAACATAAAGCAGTCTCAGCTACCTTGTCCGGTCCCAGTACCTTCTGACTTTCGCTGCCCGCTATCGCTTGAGCTTATGACTGATCCAGTCATTGTGGCTTCTGGTCAGACATACGAACGGGTTTTTATCGAAAAATGGATCGATATGGGACTCATGGTCTGCCCAAAGACAAGGCAGGCTTTATCTCATACCACCCTGACACCTAATTTCATCGTCAAGGCTTTCATTGCCAACTGGTGTGAATCAAACAATGTCAATCCTCCTGATCCGTTGGAGTTGATTCAGTCAAGTCAGCCATTCCCTCTTCTTGTTGAGTCAGGTTCTTGGGATGACTCGGGTGGTTCTCCGCCTCTCTCTGGAACCAACCAACCAATGCTGGATGATTCGCTTAAGCGCGACGAATCTGTCCCGTTCAATGAGCTCAAGTCAGAGAGAGCTTCGTCATCAGAGAACTCATCGCCAATGAAGGCTGACGGAAATGGCCATACAGAATCTGTAGATGCTACCAAATGCGAGGAGCTGAGTCAGGTCCTAAGTAGGTCTACTTCTGCACCAGGCATTGTCTCTGAAGTGGTTTCCAAAACCGAAAGAAGCACTAATGCTGCTGCTGCTGCTGATACATCAGTCTCGCAAGCACGGACTGAAATCGTTTGGCGACTTCCATCAGCGAGGCATTTTCGTCACCCCGGGATCATCCCAGCGACCATAAGAGAAACTGGAAGCAGTTCGAGTATCGAAGCAGAGGTGAAGAAACTGATCGAGGATCTCAACAGTCATTCGATCGACACACAGAGAGAGGCAACATCTCGGATCAGGATCCTATCAAGAAACAGTACAGACAACCGCATTGTGATTGCGAGGTGCGGAGCAATCGATTCGTTAGTCAATCTGCTATACTCCACGGATGAGAGAACGCAAGCGGACGCTGTGACTTGCTTGCTAAACTTATCCATCAACGACAACAACAAATCCGTAATCGCGGATAGTGGAGCTATCGAACCGCTCATTCATGTCCTCAAAACAGGAAGCCTAGAGGCCAAAGAGAACTCAGCAGCAACACTGTTCAGCTTATCGGTAATCGAAGAGAACAAGACAAAGATAGGAGAAGCAGGAGCTATAGAGCCGCTCGTTAACCTCTTGGGAAACGGAAGCCTCAGAGGAAAGAAAGACGCAGCCACGGCTCTGTTCAACCTCTCAATACACCACGAGAACAAAGCGAAAGTAATCGAAGCTGGTGCGGTTAGATACTTGGTTGAATTGATGGATCCAGGAGCTGGAATGGTGGAGAAAGCAGTGGTTGTGATGGCGAATCTTGCGACAACGAAAGAAGGAAAGATAGCGATTGGAGAAGAAGGAGGAATACCGGTATTGGTGGAAGTTATGGAGTTGGGTTCAGCAAGAGGCAAAGAGAATGCAACTGCAGCACTTTTGCAGCTTAGTATGCATAGCCCAAGATTCTGCAACTGTATCATCAGAGAAGGAGCTATTCCACCTCTCGTGGCTCTTACTAAAACAGGAACACCTAGAGCCAAAGAGAAGGTCTTTCTTTTATTTCTCTTTCCTCTTCTTCTTTGGTATTATGTCTCTATGATTAACTCTTTTATGCTTTGTTTCAGGCACAGAATCTTCTTAAGTACTTTAAAGCCCAAAAACAAACCAACCAGAGGAGAGGCTGAATCTTGGTTTCATGCGCTTGCTGTACTAACCTATACATAGATATATACGATATACATATGTGATGTAATATTGTATAGTGAAACAGTGAATCTCTAGCTGAGAATTGTGTACTATTTTCTTCTTATTATTTTTTTCATTGAAGCAGAAATTTTAAAATTCAATTAATATATATAGTGGACACTGAACTGATGGGCGGCCCATTTGATACTCTCCGGCAAGTTCTGGGTAAAATTTTTAGCTGCCTAAAGAGGCCTTTGAGTTGAGAATTTGAATAGTAAAACTATATAATGTGAAAAACATTATATTATACGATATGATGGTGATGAATTCACGTCTTCGATGTAAAACATCATTGTTTTAATCATGCCAAGCACCACTCCTTATAGAAGAAGAATCTATCTATTATGGAAAACAAAAAACAAAAACAATAAAGTAAGCGCACATTCATATGATATTTCACTGTCACATCATTCTCGTTTTTTAAATGATGTTTCGCTTTCATACGTGTATCCGTCTCTCATGTCTACTGGATGAATGTGTACCATTACCATACGATCGAAATCGAATGTTAAGATTGGGTTGTGTAAACTTGAATGATTTGAAGAGAACATAAATTGAAAATTCTGAAATTCTATTAGATAGGGGTATTATAAAAAGGTGTTTAGACCAAAATAGATCTAAATTTTAAAAATAAAATATGAAATTGCTATAAATGAAATTACTTTATTTATATCTGAAAATCAACTTAAATTCGAAACGAGTTAAAACTTAATTTTTGTTTGAAGTCCAAAAAAACTCTGCTGGTTATAGAATGAAAACCAAAACCATAAAATCATTTAGAAAAAAACTAACAAGTATAATTGAAAATTAACACTAACATACAAAAAGATAATTACGTACGAACCCATGATTAAACACAAAAAAATAATAGTTAAATATTTAAGGGAAACAAAAAAAACAAAAAAAACATAGTTTTTGGTGGAGTCATCACGCCAAGCTTCTTCTTCCATGATCAACAACGAATGCTACCTGTGATAACTCTTTTAACCACTCAAACGTTCTATTACGCGCAATCGCCGTTTTCTCCTCTTTCTTCGCCGTCTTCTTCTTCTCCACCATCCTCTGTTTCTCCTCCGTCTCACCGGAGACATTGATTTTCACAGGTACGATCGTCTCCGTCGAAACCGAACACTTACAATCCGCGAACAAAAAACTTCTTTTCCGATTCCTCGATCTCGATTCTCCTGATCCGGTTTTCTTCGAATTCGAGCTCGTGCTTGTGCTACTGCAGCTACTGTTTCGACTCACTGATAATCTCGCGTTTCCGGCGGTTCGAAGCTCGATCTCCGGTGTACGGACGAGTCCTAGCCGGAGGAAATCCCAAATCGAAGACGATTTAGGGTTTCTGATTGTATTCACACGAGCCGTCATGCTCGATGATCTTCTGATCTGTGGTTGTGGACTCGGTTGACTGTAATCGATGAAATTGTTTTTGATTTGCCGGTCCGATCCGACTCTGGTTCGTCGGAATTCAACCGATTCGGATCTTGAAATTAACCGGCCCGACCGGGAAAGTCCGGCGTCTAAACTGACGGAGTGACGGAGCGGCAGAATTCGGCCTTTGGAGAATAATTCGTCAGCCGTGCTCATCTCCGGGGCCGGTTCACACGAATCCGACCCGACCCGAAACGATGACCCGATTTCAAATTCGAACCCGGAATCAAATTCCTCCTCTTTTGCCTTTGATTGTTTCGGAAACTGAACTTTCTCATTAGATAAACTCACCGGCAAATCACACAGAGACAACGCTTCTTCCTCTTCGTCGTCGTCACCTTCTTCTTCGTCTTCTTGTTCTTGGTTGCGATGGGAGATCAAAAGGGTTGTTTCTTCTTCCGTACATCTCCTCGCCATTTTTTTGAAGCTTCCGAGTTTCCAACGAGAGACAGAGAGGCAAAGTTTTTATTTAAACACAAAACGAAAGAGTGGGCGACAAATTTGAATATATAAAGAAGACAAGAGAAGTTTCTGTTGAAAAAGTCAAAACGATGTTTTTTCCCCTCACTTAATTCCGTATATATTTATATATACACTGATACACATATGTATTACTTATATTTACACCGAAAGTTATTTTCCTTGAGTTTACTTTATAAACCAATAACAGAAATATGAGAAGAATGAGTCCTAGTTTACTAGAAACATGGTGTTTTCTTTTTTTTTTTCTTTTTTTTTTTCTACAAACTCTATAAACTAAATCAAAATATATCAGCTTGACGAACAAGCCAAACCGATTCATTATTATATAAAAAAAGAAAAAACCTCGTACTCGCACACCTTTAACAAAGATATCGACACGTACATTAAGAAGACGGGGGATAAAACATAAACTAAAGAAATCGAACTCCGCTCGCATAGATTCCAAGTAGTCTAGTTTCGATATAAAGGCAGGCCAATCGACTGGATCTGCCATCATCTTGATCAAATCTGAACAATCAGTCTCAAACCTCACCGAAAATTCTTTTTTTTTTTTTTTTTTTTCGTTCGGTATCTATCGTGACAATTATCAAGAATAGGTGAGCATGGTCAAAATAATTATTTATTTGCATCGGATAAAAAAATTAATGATGTTTAGAATTTTTTTTTTTTGTTGCCTAATTAAGAATCCTGAAAATAATGCTTTACTGTTTCTTCTTTTAATGGTCAACTTGCATAGGACCAAGAGTCCATTACAAAACCGCCCTCTTTGTGATTTAACTTTTAAACCTAAATTTTGTAGTCACAATTTAGAAATGTTAACAAAACGAATTAAATTATATTCCCTCTGTTTCTAAAAAATAAAAAAATTTAGATTTTATTTTTGTTTCACAAAAATAATTGTTTTAATTTTTTTACGCATTTTTTGTTAGTTAATGATGAAAAGTTGTAAACTTCAAGAGAATTAATTAAATATTTTGAATTACTATTGGTTTAAATTTATAGGAAATTATTAATTACATAAAATGATGCATTTATAACCTAAGAATAATGTGCTACGCGGGTAAAAACTAAAAAAAAAAAAATTTTAAAGTAAGAATACACATGATATAGCTGAGAGGCTGTAAGAGATGGCAGGCTTTTGTTACATGTCTACTTGCTTTTTCTGATAAATGAAAACTAAAAATATTACTATATGTAAAAGAAAAATACACAACAAAAAAAGGAGCCACGAAAATACTACTAAATAATAAGAATAGCTTAGAAGGTTGGGTCTGTGGAGGAGTGGGCCTAGGCCACTATTTTTGGCACGCGATAGCTACGCTTTACCCAGCACCATCACCATCATTTTCCACATGCATACAATTTTATCATGATCATGTTTATCATCAATAAAAATTATAATTTATTTTGCTGTTTTGCTGTTAATTATGAGCGTTTAAATTTGTTTCAATATATAAGTGGAGAAATACATTATTTTTAATCATCTAGACTCCTAATTTATACTAGCTTCGATTCAATTAGAATTATCTAACGTCTATTTTTCTGCATAACTTTTTCTTGTCTTTTCTCTTTTTCAAACGCGTATTAATGGTCTACAATTGTTTCCCTAAATTGTAGAAACATTAGACTTTGACCACATATATAATTACAAACTATAAATATAATGAAAATGACTCTTTGCAAATTAAAAGTATATACTGATGTCCAGTTCTAGAAGGATCGATGTGGGCTAATAATATTCATGAAAAAAACAAAAAAAAAACTTTAAGAAATAGATATTCATGAAATATAAACTTTACGCATAGTCGAGACAATTTGAAATAAAAGGTAGAAGGGATTTGAAATCATATGATAAGTCTAGGTCGACAAAAGAAAGAAAAAAAAAAGTGATAGATTGAATACGACTTGTTCTTTGGGAATTTACTCCACTTTGAAACTTGCGGTGCAAATCACAACTATATGTTTTTGTCAACTTTTTTATTTCAATCTATTTTGTTTAACACACTTTTTATTAATTTGATGGCACAATTGTTCATTGCTTCAAGTCATGCATGGCCTGTGCGATTGTTTTGTTTTGTATGAATAAAGGGCCGCAAGAAACGACGCATTTCATTGTCGTTTATACTTTTTCTTTATATTATTATTAAATTCATATTTTCAAACTCATAATCACACATTGTTATCATACATTGGAGGTACTTGATTAATTTTCCTGTTCATCTGTATAATGATTTCATTAAGAACATCTATACTCTATATAGCACCTTTTCTTAATAACTTCTGGATCCTAATTTTCTGAAATTGATAAAGAATTCTTGAACTTTACACATGTATGTTAACGAATGCGACAAGAATATATATGTCAATGGATATTTATGTTTCGCATGTGGATATGCTTAATCGCGTACGCCTAATATTTGGTATTAAAATCTTAGAGGTGTTTACAATCATGCAACGTGAACGGTGAACCAACATTGGCCGTGGAAGGTATGATACGAAATGGACTTGTGCATTGTGTAGTCCTATAGAAAATCGTTGACCTGAACATTTAATAAATTCACTAATTTCAGTTTACGAAAACGGTATCGATTAAAATTAACATATAGTAGACGATTTTCTACTTGAACTGGAGAGATGTTTGAAGGAAAACTGATATAATTAGATTTCAATCCCAAATAGGCCCAGCATTGGAAAGCCCATTAAATTATACCGTCCTTGAAAAGTCCATTAATCAACCAAAATCTATATTTTTCTTTTTTCTTTTTCATGTAGTCATGAATACCGAAATTTACCTAGGATAATTTAATATCTCAGAAACTCTACAATGGTAAATTTCGGTATATACACTTTGTTACCAGCCTAGTAAATCAAAATGATATACTACAGTTGCTAAAACAGAAAATGATGGTGAGAGCTAATGATTTTTATCTTTTGACTTTTGAAAAGGTTTATTAACTTTTCAATAAATATTCGTCAAGTCACATGATAAAACACCTAGACACCCAGCTAATGACACATGTTGTGGCCCGAGAATATTTCTTTTGAGAATTAGAAAAGAGAGAGAAGAACAACAAAGGGATTTCCAAAAACAAACTAGACAAGCCTTGGACAGACTGAATGCCGTTTTGGCTAAACAGAGGTCTTATCTAAAAACGGCATTACAAAATATCTGTTGACACCTTCTTTCCATAAGAGCCCCCTTTTTGATTATCTCACAATTTACCACTATGTCCAGCTAATCGCCACGGGACTTTCCACCACGTGTTTCCCATCTGACCATTCGATGCTCCCAAAGCTGTTAGATCCAGACGCCTTTGATGAGTCTACGGTGAACGTCACGGTATACGATTTTTTCTCGTTTGCTTCCTTGAAATTCAAAAGCGCCGGTTCAACCGAAATCTTGACTGCTGTTGTCTCCGAAGATACTTTAACCGAGTAGGTCCCAGCTCCTCCCACGCTCGTGACAGTGCGCGTGTACTTATACGCGCCGGCTCCGTCCACGTTAAGGGCGAACGAAGGATAGTTTAGATCGGCGACGGAGTGCGACTTGCTCGGATCGCAAGTGTAATTGCGTCTCGACACGCTTCTGATCTGCAACGATGTGTAATTCAATGCGCAGAGGAAACCTAAGTAATCCGCCGCCGTTAGATCGTAGACGAGTCCAGGATTGGTGGCGATTGTAGGCGACACGTGTCCCGCACCGTGATCGAACGGCGTCGAAGGTTTCCCCGTCGCGATGTCGAGGATCGGTTTTCCGTCCTTGTAGGTTTTGTAAGCGGTGGTCATGAGAGCCGATCTTATCGCCGCCGGGCTCCATTCCGGATGCACCGACTTGAGAAGAGCCGCTAAACCGCTCACGTGAGGGCAAGACATGGACGTTCCTGAGATGATGTTGAATTCCACGCGGCGAGTATCGGAAGCGAGTCCGGTGGGTCCCGCGCCTCCGGTCCACCCGGCGAGGATGTTGACTCCCGGCGCAATCAAATCCGGTTTGAGTATGTTGGGCGTTAGCGTATTAGGTCCTCGCGAGCTAAACGCCGCAACCACCGGAGATGGCTGGACGTTGACGACTGTTCCTTGGATCAAAATCGAAGCGGTGGGATTCGGATCGGTCATGACGTAGTGCCGGATAATGTTACCGCTTTTTTCTCCCACGGCGGTCGCAGGTAACAAATGAGCATCGGCCACAAGCTCCTCCCCGTTCGCCGCTGTATTTGCCAGAATCATTCCGAGTCCACCGGCCGCTTTCACTACCTCCCCTTTCTGAACCCTAGCATTCTCCCCTCTATCGCACATCACGATCTTCCCCTTTACTTTCTCCGGGATCAGGGTTCCGGTCATACACAGATTCCCATTAGTAGCGTTACTCGCATTCCCGGCGTAGACAAACGGCAACAATTTAGCAGGAAGGGCATCTCCTTTAAACAACGAGACTCCCGAATAGTTCTTCCCGTTGCCGATAATCGCAAGCGCCGGAAAATCCCGATCTATAGTACCAGCACCAACCGTGGTAATCCAGGGAGCTACGTTCGATAGAGAGGAAGTGCTGGGACCAGCATTACCAGCAGAGCAAGAAACCAAAATCTCTTTCTCCATGGCGGCGAATGCTCCGATCGCGACACTGTCTCTAGAGTAATCCGACATTCCACCGCCGAGAGACATGGACAGAACGTTGACGTTATCGTCGATGGCTTTATCGATCGCAGCTAAAATATCTGAGCTGAAGCAACCACCTTCCCAACAAACTTTGTAAACCGCCACTCGGGCGCGTGGAGCCATCCCACGAGCCGTGCCGCTAGCGAAGCCTAGAAGACTAGCTCCTTCCACGACCGATCCAGCTGCGGTTGATGACGTGTGTGTTCCGTGACCATCGTCGTCTCTAGGAGATCTCGATTCTTTTGATTCGTCGACTGGTCCCATCGTTGCTTCGTAGCCCCGGGCGAAGAATCTAGCCCCGATTAGTTTGCGGTTGCAGAGCGAGGCGGTGAAATTAGTCCCAGCCTCGCACCCGCCTTTCCAGGTCGGCGGAATCGGACCGAATCCTTCGTCGGAGAAGCTTTTCCTCTCTGGCCAAACTCCGGTATCGAGGACCCCGACGACGACGTCGCTTGATGCGCCGGTTTCGGGGAATAGATCTGCGCTGTGCTCGTCGAGGCCGAGGAAGAGCGGAGTACGAGTGGTGTGTAGCTCGTAGCGGTGCTCCGGTAGAACCGAGATGACACCTGGTTGGTTCACGAGCGAGGCGGCTTCTTCGGGGGTTAGCCGGGTGGAGAATCCGTGAATGGCGTTGTTGTAAGTGTAAAGCAACTCAGCCGAGTCGGAGACGGATCTGAGAGAAGAATCGTACCAGAGAGAGTGGAGGTCGAAGCTCGAAGGCATCTGAGATTTCGCCATGTGAACGATGTAGGTTCCTTGTTGAGCTCCATCGGACACGTGGCAGAAACCCAGATAAAGAAGAACGAGAAAGGAGAAAGCAGTGGAGGAGAGAAACGAAGAAGCCATCATATCTTCTTGTGAAATTGTGTGTGTGTCTCTCTCTCTCTCTACCGAAGAAGAAAGGAGACGATGAGAGAGGGGTTTAAATATACTAGTGGAGAAAGAGAGAGGAGATATGGGATGCGTACGAAGGAATCACTAGAGACTGTTGTGTCCACTCTTCTGCTTTGAATGTGATTTACTTTTTTTTTTTTTTTTTTTTTGTTAGTCTCAAATTTTCTTTTTGTGTTTTTCGTAAATTTTAATGTTTTCTTGGACTTTTGTTCACCTAAGCCAAAAATAAATAAATAAGAGACTTCTGTTCACATTACTACTGTACCTATTATGTTCACATGAATTAATATAGAATCCAATAGTAATTAGTAAACATTATTTTCGTATGTTATCTCGAGATTCTGTTTGCTTTGTTATCTCGAGATTTTGTTTAGTACTATCATCGCTTTTTTTCTCTGGTTCTTACCGTGACTTGTTTGAGACCAGAAAGATGGTCTATAGTTTCGATAGAATTATCATGCCATGTGGTTCAAAAAACCATTATGATGTTTGACGTTTGAAAACCATTATGGCTAAGTGAATATAGCCTTTTAGTTAATATTACTATGAGATTATTTGTTTACCCTGTCCAAAAAGTTTCCGAATCACGGGCACGAATGAAACTTTCTCATTTGGTGCCTTAGTGGTGTACTTGTGTAAAATCCAATTCGTTTTTGTATGTTACATTGGTTTCGACATACACACACGAATTTTTAAATCTTGTTATGCGTTACGAAATAATCGACCGCGTAGCAAGGGGTTGGAAATGACTAATGAGCGAGTCACGGAGCCTGTGTCTTATGTGTTTGTCTATGTCAATAAACATATTAGTCACCAAAGAGCCTAACCAAAAAACCACTAAATAGAAAATATCCGAAATATCGGAAAAAGGATAATAGTTCCGATATGAATCGAATAATCAGTCAAGTCAAAACAAAAAACACTAGTTTCAATTTTTAAAGTGTTCTTGGAATAGTTTTTGTAGAAGATGTAAACAGGGACGATTACATTTTGGTTTTGGGGTTGGTATATCTTTTGGAAAAAATGTTCAAATTTAATATTCTATCCGTTTTAACTAGTGAACAAGTATGTTTCTCGGTTTAGTTTGAACAAAAAATAATAATATATATATATATATATATATCCATACCTTAATATATTAATATAACGGAATTCGGTTCAAAAACTTTATGGTAATTATTAAAAATTACAAAAAATAATAGCATGATTTATTCGCATAAGAAAATACAATTTTATTGTGGTATTAAAGAGGATACAGATGTAACCGAATCTACAAGTGAGAGAACACGCATTAAGAGTAGTAGATTTGGATCTAAGCACAGCTTCTGGGATTATGGCCCACGTGTCACAAGGTGCCGTTTCTCAGATCTCTTTAAATGGTTTTATTATCGAAATCGAACCAGATCTCTAACTCTGCAAAAAAAAACAAAGCTAAAGCAAACACCAAACCATTCTCAACCGTCCGATCTCAATCACAACGAATTATGAATCTTTGTAAACTTTTTCTAACCGGAATTGATATTAATTATCTGGGAATTATATTATCCTATAAGTAAGAAAACATCTTCAACTTTAGAGTATATCCTACTATATATGAAATTAGTAAGCTAACTATTTTGTTCCAAATAATGGCATGAGGTATAATTATTCGTTGAAGCAATTGTGATCAATTATGACAGTTCGGACAGATGAGTCGCAACAAGTAGATACTTAATTCGCGACATGTGACACTGCTTAAGTTAATTAATTAAAGTAATAATCAATCTTCAAAACATCATAATTTTTTTCCCAACGACACATCATACCAGTTTCCTGCCTAATATTAGCTTACGCAAGTAATCTAATCTGTTTTCCTCACTTGCAGATATAATAATATCCTAATAATTCCAGTTGCTTCGATATTCATTGATCTCGGCAAAAGACAAGTTATTAGTACTAAGCAGACTAATTAATTACTATTGTCTTACGTCCGGTTCGCTTGAGTACGGTCCGGTACGAATGGAGTCCGGTACGATACCCCACATTCGATGGAGTCAACAATTTTGTCTTACCTCGAACTACGTTTATACAAGAATCTAGGTACACGTGACTGTCTTCTGTTTGTATGTATTATACTTATTATGTCCACATTATCAGAGCCGTGCCTAGGTATTTTAGTGCCATAGGCGAGACTATTTTTTCTATTTAATATTAATATAAGAATAATTATTAAAAATAATTAAACAAATAAGTTGTTAAAAAATATTATAATGTGATTAACATACAGAGTGTACACAAAGTTACTATCAGAAATTATTATATTTTATATAAAGTTTTTCATGTATTTGTAATATTGTTAATCAACATAAATGAAAATAATAGGTAAAGAAGAAATTAGTAAATTAAATAAAAAAGAAAAAAAAATCTTGGTGAAAGAGAAGGATAAAAATAAGCGTAGAAGACAAATAGAATTATGTGAGTTGTATTTTTTTAATCCAAATAGATATTGAATAAGCCACAAAAGTAAAATATTTGTAAAGAGATTACTAAAAAGATTCAAGGAGAAAAACTTAACAAAACACAAAAAATATTTCTATACTAAAAAGCCACAAAAGTAAAGTATTTGTAAATATATGCTTCTCTCAGTTCTTTTGTTGTGAATAGGCACGGCCCTGCACATTATACATCAAAATGTCTTTATGTACACACTTTATTCAGAACCAACGTCTTTATACATCAGACCTAACTTAACGTGTCCCGCACCGTGATCGAATGGCGTCGAAGGTTTCCCCGTCGTGACTGTCTTCTGTTTGTATGTATTATACTTATTATGTCCACATGAATTAACGTGTCTTTTTACATCAGACCTAACTTAAGTCCCCTCTAAATAACTAACCATTACAGTGATACGTTTTTTTCTTATTACACTGATTTTATTTTTATAAACGAGACAATTATAGCAACAGCAGAAGCTGGCAGGTTGGTCCATTTTATTGGACTCCTAGTGATAATGCCACGATGAGTATTTGACTCTTGTCCACGTCCCTGTTTTTTGTTTTCTTATACTATTAAAAGTTTGAAAAGAATAGTATACTCAGGTTTTTAATTGGACCACGCTTTTTCTTGTTTTGGAAATTGATTAAAATTTCGAACTCTGTGCCTACCAAAAATTTATTTCATGAACATTTCTTTTTATTTTTCTTTTGGATTTTAATTATTTAAAAAACTCACGCAATCTATCAAAAAAACAAAAAAGTGAATAAGTAACTCATGCTTTTTGTCTGTTAACAGTAAAAGTTAAATCGAAGATTTTACATGCTTCATTTGGCCATTTACAGGTTCATTTAGAGCATTTCCAACCACCTCTGAGTTACTTATAGACAAAAAATAGAGATGTTAGCAATCTCTAAAATATAAATGAGTTGAAAAAAAATCCACCTCTATTCTAAAATTCCTCTATTTTAGAAGAAAAAATAATAAAAATACATTTGAGATGGTCTTAGACCACTCGAAAAGAACAAAAGACGATCGTTGTTACCATCTCGCTTCTGATGAAAATATTCGCTCTAATTTTGTTTCTTTGAAAGTAGTGTGAACCGATACCTCCGGACCAACATCACAAAATTTCGATAATCCGTATGTATAACCCAGTATATAGCGATGATTTAGGCTTATTAAGCAATTTTTAATCAAAATTACATAGTGTGTATGCTCTTAATCTATTTTTGAGTCTTGGCAACTATTTAACAAGATCTTCCCATTTGCAGTATTGACCACCGGCTAATGCGCGGTAGTAACGGTCTCTGCAATACACAGGTCTTCCGTCAGCAGCCTCAGCCGCGGCAGCTGCCAAGTCATCGTCGGTCACAACATCTACGGGCAACCGAAGCAATTGTTCTTTTCTGAAAATTTGTATAATGTAAAGAGAGGTGAGTTTGCTTTTCAACAAAACAAAAGCCCAGAAGATTCTAATACTTGTAGATATGTATTTTGATTGATCTCCTTTAGAACCTCATATTGAACTTCTTGTTGTTGGTTCTTGAAATGGAAACTTCTGGTTGGTTATCCTTGGATCTTAGGGTGGTTTTAAAGAAATCCTCGACTGGTGTTGCAAAAACGAATAGCAAGAATGCTGAAACGAGTAAAGCTCCTGTTCCAACTAATGTTTGTTTGAGCATCTTGATTACTGGCTTCACCTGAATATTGTTTGATTCACAAAAGTTACCTGATATTTCTTTTGCCTTTTCAACACTGATGATATAAGAAACATTGCCATAAAACATTGTTCGTATATTGCTTACCTTGTAAGAACCTAACAACCTGTCGCGAGCCAATACCTGAAAACACAAGTGCAAAGTCACAGTAATTAATCAGTCTCTCTTGGTTTTTATATTCTGCAGGTCAATTCAAAAGGCAAAGATACATTTGGACCAGCTATATTCACTTCTTCTAGTGTTAATGCATAAAATATCATAACCAATGATACCTTGCCAGTGCTTACTTAGATCCATATACTAGGTCTCCCCAATGTTTTAAAATAGATTTTGTTTTGCAAGCTACCACAAATGACTAGAACTTTGGAAACTGGTGATAACTTTTGTAGGTCCGTGATTAGACATATATAATCAAGGTTTTGGGTTTCTTTATTTTTTCGCCTGTAGATTTAGCCAAGGACTTAAAAATGCTAACCTCTGGTGGCTTCACCCACATTTGTCCATCATACCATCCGCTCTCTTCGTATGGCACAACTGCAGAAAGTAGTCTGTCTCCAACATAGCTCCATCCCTGGGAAAAAGAAAAAAAAAAACAGAGTCAAGAACAAATCAATCAATTTCGTTGGGAAATTTCAAGGTGAGAGAGGCAGGGCAAGTTCAATACCAGGTAAATCCTCAAAACAATCAATGAAACCAGGAATAAGGTTCCTGTCCCTGCAGCTAGAACAAACCGCAAAGGTTCCTGCAACAATTATCAAAGAAAATAGGATATTATAATAATCTGTAAGCAGTCTATACACATGTTCTTGCGGAGGCTGGGATTCGAAGCTCACTCGGGAAGGATTAAAGCTAGCAGCTGCAATGGGAACCCCAAGAACAGTAAAGGTCACCAACCAAAGACCACCGAGACGAAGAAAGAATTGGCTTGGGCCCAATTCTCCCCATGAATACAACATCCCTTCCTTCAAAGACGAATACTCATTCACCTAAAAAAGAACGAAACCAAAAGGTATGATTTTTTCACACACTCAAAAGCTCATCTTCAGAAACATTTACTTACGGGTCTTTGGTCTGAAGGAACTTCAATCTCAGAACTTGGATCCCAGCTCTGTCCAGAGAAACTCATGCTTCCACTGCCATTACCTTCGTCCTCCATCGCTTTCACCGAAACGCTTAGAACCAGCTGCTGCTTCTTCTTCTTACCATCATCGCCAATTCCGCCATATTTAACGATGGACGAAGAATCATAGTAATTTCCGAGCTTTCTGTTACAAACCCGGTGTGGCTTGTTCGGAATCAAAGGGTAATTAGCGTTTAATCTGAGCATTGCTCGATCTGATTCGTGAATGGTTTTTGCTTGCGAGTAGCGTCGTTGATTGAAGAAGATTAAAGGTAAGTGGAGCAGAGCACCTGAGAGACTGCAAACACTGCAGAGCCATAAAAATTAATTATCACAGTTTAGTTTTTTTTTGGTTTCTTCTGACCTGTGGCGTCTCCCTCTCGCCACGTGGCAGATGCTACCTTGCACGCAGTTTTCGTGGGCGTCTCATCCTGTTTCCACGAGCCTCTCTCTTATCTTTTGATTAAGTGATGATGATATACTAATCATCATTGGGCCATTCAGCCCAGTTTGATTTATTTGGTTGTCAATAAAATAGCCCATTTATGATTAGTATATATCATCACTTAATCCAATGACAAATAAGCAATACATGGAGTATGAATGAAACCAATGACAAAATCAGAGGGTAAATTAATTATATGGACAAAGCGCCGCCCATAAACGCAATCTTGATCCTGATCAGTTTTTTATTTCCTTCATTTAAAAAAAAATAGAATTGTTTGATAGCAGAAATACAGAAATCAATAACTTACGTGAAAAAATATTTAAAATATTATCAGACAATAGAATTCATGACGACAGTGTTTTGACGTCGGACAAAAAGAAACATCAACTTGTTTAAAATAATTGAACAAAAGATAACATTACCATCGTCACCAGATTTTTTTTGAGAGACAGACCTCTCTGAGTTTCATTGACTTCTCATTCTGCTGGTTTCTGCTGCCCTAACTTGCGCCAAGTAAGCGTGCGCCTGTCATCAAATCAACAAAGCATTTTACCTATTTACTTCAAATGTGATCCAAACATAATATGAAAAAGTCGGCTTTTTGTTTCTTCTTTTCTGCCTACCATGGCTTCTCTTGCAGTTAATCTGTCTTGATGATCATACCGGAGTAGCTTGTCGAGGAAATCAATCGCCTACATGTTTTAAAGACACAACCTGTTAAAACCCAACTAAAACCATTTTCTAAAGAAAGGAAATAAGAAAAAAGAGTAAACCTCGGGTGAGACTAAATGCTGATTGTCTGCGCTGATGAATTTGGACCAAGGTTTCCTGCTATGCCTGAACCAGAATGATTCAGCACACTCGTCTCTTAGCTTTAGCTCATTACGAGGAAAAACAGAAGCTCAGAGATTACAAAATAATGTTGAGGATTCACATACCGCCCAACAAGTGCTTCGAGTTGTGGTTCAAGTTCTAACTGATACTTATTTAGATACGCATTTAATTCATCTGTGCCAAGTACCTAGAAATAACAAACAAGTAGAGATATGTTCATGACGACAATGGAAACGGGAGATCTGACCAATTTCTACAACTGAGTTTGCAAATTTTACCTTGGCGATTCTCACGAGTTGATCCTGATTGTCGTGGCCGTAGAAGAAAGGTTCCTTACGGAATATCTATACGAGGAATGAAGAATCATTGGCCAAATCAGATCACCACAATACAATTCAGAAACATTCGGCAAAAAAAAAGAAAGAGAGTCTTGTTACAGCATGCACTCACCATCCCAGCAAACATACAACCAAGGCTCCACATATCCAATGAATAGTCATAGTCTTGTAAGTCCACAAGAAGTTCAGGTCCCTTAAAGTATCTGATACGCATTGGGAGAGAACATCAGAGCGAAGCTTGGCTACAGCGGAAAAGGGGAATAGAGGATATTAAGTAAAACCATACCTGGAGGCAACACGGACATTATACTCTTTTCCAGGGTGGTAAAACTCAGCGAGACCCCAATCTATCAGGCGAAGCTTACGCAGCTCATGGTCAATCATAACATTGTGAGGCTTGACGTCTCTGTGCATTATTCCTTGTGAATGGCAGTAGTCCAACGCCTGCAACAAAATTGTCAAACGAAATGTGAGTAATCAAGTCAAATTGAATATTTATACATCCAACCGATACAGAAGTTTACCTTCAACAGCTCATAGATGTAGTAACGAATGTCGTAATCAGTCAACGTAGGATACAGAACTTTAAAGTCTGTGCTGTTAACGTATTCAAATATCAAGCTTGGATTTTTTGAATGTTGATCTCTAACAACATCAAACAGCTTGACAATATTCGGCCCACCGCATAGGTTCTGAAGTATTTTAATCTCTCTTCTTATCTGCGAAAGAATAATCACAGAATATTAAAGAAACCACCGTGAACACATCCAAAACTGATCAAATCCAAAACCTTGCGAGACAATTCACCTTCTTTTTCTTAACGGGTTTGAGGATCTTGATTATGCACTTCTCCTTGCTGTTCACATTTACGCCCTCGAAAACTTCACTATATTTTCCACGCCCGACCTTCCTTACTACCTCATAATCATCCTGCTCCCTGAGAGCCCAAAGAACAAGATCAAAACTTTAACTAAAGCATCATTGCTTTACCATAATAGAAGAGCTAAAAGCCAGATATGCAAAAAAGCTAAAAATCAAATTCGTGAATTTGAGTCATAAATTTTTTTTAGCAGTTATAAAAGCTCAATTTCTACTATAACTGCATCAAGTTCATTAGATGAGCTTTACCTGTAAGTAAAACCAGAGGAAACTGAAATCAAAATCACTACAAACACTAGAAAGAACTATTGCCACTAGTCCAGCTGATCTCAATATGAACACTAAACTACTATCTGTGACGGCTAAAGTGAGAAAAGTGGGGAGTTTCTAGGGTTTAATAATCTTACCCCCACTGAACATTGAGCGACTCGTAATCCCAATATTCCTTGGGTCGAATCACGTTAACGTCGGTGTATACACGAGCTTTCGACATCTCCCGCGTCTGGCCAAAAACAGAGATCTCGACGGGAGAATCTGGATCGATGCGATCGATCGTAGTATTACCGGAGACGACGGAAGCAGCTGTCTCTGTGGGAGTGACGACAGGTGAGCGTAGGATAGGAGAGTGCGCCACAGGCGCACGTGAGGTCAAGACGGCGCACACTAACAAGAAACGTCGAAGAGGAGGAGGAGTTTCGAAGAGGAGGAAGCAGGTGAAGGAGAAGACGACGAATAGCGCATATATCATTCACTAGGCTCTTCCGCAGCAGATTCTGATTTCTGTTTTTTCCAGTTTGCGTAGTTTGTGCGCAACAAAATGGGCCTGAAAAAAGCTATATGGGTTTTAAGGGCCCAATATATATAATTGGACCTCTTTTTGTTAACCGGGAAATTTATGAAATTTCTCTGATTTCGTTTTTGCAGGTTCGGTTCTCTGAAAAGTTTTCTGGATTCCGATTTCTAGGGTTTAAGGAAGGTTTCGATCGGAATGTATAACTTTTTCAAGAGGAATTCCTGAAGTCAGATGAATCAAATGAGCTGTCGCATTTCAGTAGTTTGGGTTCTATTCCTCGTGAAAAACTGCAGTAATGGGCGAGAAAAAGTGTGTGTAGACAAGAAAAAGGTGGAAACTTTCTATTTGTGTCCCCACGATTCAGGGGCTCGCAGGGCAGCGACAAAGTCATTTAAAGATCGATCAGAATCCTATCACTATCAGTGGGTTCTCCGAAAAATGCGACAGCTCATTGTTAGTAAGAGTAGATACGCTCCAAGATTACTACAGTGTGGTTATTTTAGATGGTTGAGATTTCCAAAACCCATTAACGAGAAGGATATTCAGGAGTTGAGGTTTCCTGATTAGATTAGGTATTTGAGAGAAATTGAGGCATGTCATGGATGAAGAAGCTAAAAGAGAGATCATTCTATAGTGTGGAGTCTTATAATTTGCGAAAAGCTATTGATCTTCAAGTGGTTGAGTTGGTTGACTAGTGTTGAGGACTTGGAGGACGTTTTTTCTTTGTAATCCCTGAGGCAAATAATGGAGGAAGTGATTGGATTTAACTGGCCAAGCCATGAAAACAACTAGAGGTAAAAAAAGAAAAAAAAAAAAACTCAGATTCATGTAGCATTTTCTGTTTTATTATCGTCACTATTTCAAAATTTTAAATTTTTCGTTGCGGACGTCTTATATTATTCAAGGACACACCATTTATTGCAAGACTGAGTTGAGTCTCAATCAAAATGTTGGGGGCATATAGTGACTTCAATTATCGAAAAGAAGTAAGAGTTTAAAGATGATTAGACTACTTGTAGGGCACATATAGTGACATCATTCATCTTCTGTCACAAAATCAAGATTCTCCAGCTTACTTAAACACTCCTTCCCTGTCTTCTCCTAACCATAAACCAATATATAGCAAACATTAGATTATATTTCTAAGAGATATATACATCTGTGGAGAGGAATCAATACTCTTTTTTTTTTTGTTCAATATGGAATTATTTGTTTTGGTCCAAAGATGTGTCTGATCCACTTGGACCCTTTTAAAATCTTTAAACCAAACCACTGCCACACACACACAGTCCTTCTTAGTCAGCCTCTCTATCTTGTACTCTCCATGAAAATTACTTAACTATCCTTCATTCCTCTTGCTTTTGTCCTGTTCTTTGCTCTTGGCGTTAAGGGTATTTTGTGGTTTCCTTCGTTTGGGGAATTTCGGTTCTCTTTTTCTGATTGGCCGCGATTATTAGAGGAAAAGAGAGAAAGAAACTCTTTGGTTGATCTTCTTCATGAGAAGGACTTGAAATAGTGTTCCATGGTGGATTTCTTGAGTGAGAAGAAACTGCGAGCTAAGTGTTCGTAATATGTCCGCAACGAAGAAAGATCTTTTGTCCTCAGCCATGAAGAGAACTAGTGAATGGTTTTTAATTCTCTTACTTAGATTATTTTATTTCTCAATCCGTTTTTTTTCCGAATTAAAAATCCTTTCTTTTTCTCTAGAAAAACACACAAAAATTCAATCTTTTTTTACTTTTTGTTTCAGGATTTCTTCTCAGGAAGTCTCTAGTGATGTCACCGTTCATGTAGGAGAAGCTTCGTTTTCACTGCACAAGGTATAATCTAGACATAAATCTACCGGTCAATCTCTTGGATGCAAAACCAATGACATGATCACATTCTTGCCGAATAATTTTTCTCTCTCTGACCTTTGCAGTTTCCACTATTGTCAAAATGTGGGTTTATCAAAAAGCTTGTGTCTGAATCAAAAAACGATTCAGATGCTACTGTTATCAAAATCCCAGATATCCCTGGAGGCTCAGAAGCATTCGAGCTAACGGCTAAGTTCTGCTACGGTATTAACTTTGATATGAGCACAGAGAACATCGCCATGCTGCGATGTGCAGCAGAGTATCTAGAGATGACAGAGGAACATTCTGTGGAAAATCTCGTCGTAAGAGCCGAAGCTTACTTGAACGAAGTAGCTCTCAAGAGCTTATCGAGTTCGATCACGGTCTTGCACAAATCAGAGGAATTGTTTCCCATTGCTGAAAGAGTGAAACTTGTGAGCCGTTGCATCGATGCAATTGCTTATATGACTTGTCAGGAGAGCCATTTTTGCAGTCCTTCTTCTTCGAGTAATAACAGCAACAGTGAGGTTGTGGTTCAGCAGCAGATCAAGCAGCCTGTGGTTGATTGGTGGGCTGAAGACTTAACCGTTCTTAGGATTGATTCGTTTCAACGTGTTCTGATCGCAATGATGGCTAGAGGGTTTAAGCAGTATGGACTTGGTCCAGTGCTTATGCTCTATGCTCAGAAATCTCTTCGAGGGTTGGTGAGTTTCCTTCGAACAACACACATACCATTTGGAAATTACGGTTTTTCGGTTTGATCCATACTTTTTTTTTGTTCTTTCTACGCAAATGCAGGAGATTTTTGGGAAAGGAATGAAGAAGATAGAACCGAAACAAGAACACGAGAAAAGAGTGATTCTGGAAACAATCGTAAGCCTTCTTCCTCGAGAGAAAAACGCAATGTCAGTTAGTTTTCTGTCGATGCTTCTACGGGCAGCAATATACCTCGAAACAACGGTTGCTTGTAGGCTTGACTTGGAGAAGAGAATGGGATTACAATTGGCACAAGCCGTGCTTGACGATCTCTTGATTCCTTCTTATTCCTTCACTGGAGAACACTCGTTGTTTGATACCGACACCGTTCAACGCATTCTCATGAATTATCTTGAGTTTGAAGTCGAAGGAGTCCGGTTAAGCAACAGTGGTGTTGATCTTGCTGGTGATATGGAACGTGTTGGTAAATTGATGGAGAATTATTTGGCTGAAATTGCTTCTGATAGAAATGTGAGCTTGCAGAAATTCATCGCTTTAGCTGAACTTATTCCTGAACAGTCTAGAGTTACTGAAGATGGCATGTATCGAGCCGTCGACATCTACTTGAAGGTAAATATTAAGTTAGTTAACATTTACATTCATTTGCACTGTATTGATCAAGTACTGATGACCACAAAAGTTGATAAGTATTTGACATTTGCAGAAACTGATGGCAAGACATTTCCTGAAACTGATAAATCTTGAGTCTTTACAAGAAATGATTATAACCCATTACTCGGAAATGCCATAAATCTTGTGTCCTTAGAGAAAATGATGAAAGCCCATTTCTTGAAATTGATAAATCTTCAAGTTTTTACAGAAAATGATCAAAAAAACCATTGTATTTGGAAACTTGAAAATCTTGTGTTTGAGGAAAAATGATCAAGTTCCAGTTATATGAAGATTTTCACAATGATCTCTGGTGAAATATATTCTTCCTGCAGGCGCATCCGAATATGAGTGATGTAGAGAGGAAGAAAGTATGCGGCTTAATGGATTGCCAGAAACTATCACGAGAAGCCTGCGCTCACGCAGCTCAGAACGATCGTCTTCCCGTTCAGACCATTGTTCAAGTCCTTTACTACGAGCAACAACGTCTACGAGGTGAAGTCACCAACGATTCAGATTCTCCAGCCCCACCACCACCACAGCCTGCAGCAGCTGTTCTTCCTCCCAAACTCGGTTCCTACAACGACGAACTCTCCAAGCTGAAACGCGAGAACCAGGACTTGAAACTCGAGCTTCTCAAAATGAAGATGAAGCTTAAAGAGTTTGAGAAAGAGAGTGATAAGAAATCCTCAACAACCATGAGCAGCAATCCCAGCTCTCCAATCTCAACTGCTTCCATGGGTAAGCCTCCATTGCCGAGAAAGACATTCATAAACTCTGTTTCAAAAAAACTCGGAAAGCTAAACCCTTTTAGCATCACACCATACAACGCTAGAGGCAGAACCAAACCACCCAAAGATCGCAGGCACTCTATTTCTTGAAAAACCATCTTATTATAAAAGACATTGAGTATATGCTTAACTTTTTGTTGGGGCTTCTAAGTTCTGATTCAAGGATTACTCTGTGTGTGTGTGTGTGTCTATGATGTTTGTTTGTACATGAAGCTGGTAATACTTTTTTTTGAATGAAAACTATTTCATCTTGTTCATCAGATATTACAAATACACCATTTCCAGGCATATATAGATATCTATAGATAAACTTTATACAGTATGTGGAGCTTCTGAGGATAGATCATAAGATTCAGAGAACTTGGGATTCTAAAGGTGTGATAATGATCATACAAGATCGTGGGGTCATGTATCAGAAATTACTGATAACTTTTCATTTCTTATTTATTTTGGGAATTAGAAAAAAAAAATTATATAAATCAGGGGAAGTAGGTGATGCTTGAAGCCTGAAGGGAACATGCCAGCAGATAGTGCATGTTCTTGTCCTATAACTAATTCATCATTGGCCCCTTTAACAACTTTTCCTCTATTATTCATTTATTATTACTATTAATAATAATAATAATAATAATCATAATTCTTTTTTCCTTTTGATGTGTATATTGAATGTGTAGATACTAAATATGATCAATTCTGGCAATGCTAGTACACGTTGAACTCGAAAATAAATAATATTTATCTTCGAAAACAAAGTAAAACATTAATATTGATTTTTTTTTTTACAAGAAACCTAAAAAGAACTACTAAAGGAAAAAAATTACTGATGACATTTAAAAAGAAAATAAAAAATATCACCTGATAAGAGGCATGATAAAACACTAAAAAAAAAGGACTAAATCGAAGAGAAAAAAAAAAAGGAAATGCAAATCTATTTCAGAATATAGTTAATATGAATATTAATTATTATCAAATAACATTCAAGGTCAATGCTTGAAGCCATGGCTGCTTCTGCTTCTGATGTTTCATCAATCTCTCTTGCCTCACTTGTTCTTCAAGATTGTTGTGATTATTATTGCTTGACCCTGTCGAGGACGATGAGAAACTCCGGCGACCGGAATATAAATTTCCGTCCATCATCTCCTGCGAAGAATTCTTCTTCTTCTTCTTGTTCACTCTCATCAAATCACCACCGTAACTCGACGGTCCAAGCGTTAGCTCGATCTCACTCTCGTCCATAATCCTGTCTCTTATACACATCTAGATGTGTATAAGAGACAGCGATAGGTGAGCGTAGGATAGGAGAGTGCGCCAAAGGCGCACGTGAGGTCAAGACGGCGCACACTAACAAGAAACGTCGAGGAGGAGGAGTTTCGAAGAGGAGGAAGCAGGTGAAGGNAAAAAAAAAGGAAATGCAAATCTATTTCAGAATATAGTTAATATGAATATTAATTATTATCAAATAACATTCAAGGTCAATGCTTGAAGCCATGGCTGCTTCTGCTTCTGATGTTTCATCAATCTCTCTTGCCTCACTTGTTCTTCAAGATTGTTGTGATTATTATTGCTTGACCCTGTCGAGGACGATGAGAAACTCCGGCGACCGGAATATAAATTTCCGTCCATCATCTCCTGCGAAGAATTCTTCTTCTTCTTCTTGTTCACTCTCATCAAATCACCACCGTAACTCGACGGTCCAAGCGTTAGCTCGATCTCACTCTCGTCCATAATCTCTATATTATTACCACCGGATTCTCCTCCGACGGGAAAATTCGCCGGACGATCAGTCTCATGGTCAACTCTTGTGATGAAAGTCCCTAGTCCTGAATTTACATGATTGCTCTTGTTGATCTGCATGTTCTTCATCAATATCTTCTGGACTTGATATAACCTATGAAGTTCATATACCTGAAAATGCATATAAGATCTTATCTTAATTTATATATGTGACGTAAGATGAAATAGATCAGAATCTACTTAGTATTAGTAATTACCTGTTGCTTGAAAGTTTCTTCGTGTTTAAGCATAGCCATTTTCATGTACTGTTTTTCGTACGGATTAAGAAGCTTCTCCATGTTCCAAAGACTTTATTTCATCAAGATCTCAAGAAGATTTGATATGACGAACTTGGAACTTCGCTTTGTAAATGACCTGTGACAAAAAAAAAGAAAAATAAATTGAATTTTGTCTGCTAGTACCCGGTTTAGATTCTGCAGTTTTTTAGCCACTAATGTTATAAATCTGAGCACACACGCACAAAAAAATATCTTCATATATCGATACATACAAAATCTCACACATATTTATCGTACTTTCAAAACCAATTTGGTGGTTCATGTTCTTTCCCTTACACGCATGTCAATCTTGTCTTTTCATTAATAAGATTTTGTTCATTCTTATGGACTTTTCTGGTTTTTACAGTAAGAATTGATGTCAAGTTTTTTTTTTTTTTTTTTTTTTTTTGCTATGAATTGATGTCAAGTTTGGTGGGAATAATAATAGAGGTGTTCAATCGAACAGAATTATATCCAAAAAGATAAACCGAAATCAAAAACCGTATATATATATAGACGATTTTACTTTGATTCTAAAATCCAAAAACTTGAAAAATTCAAGACCGAAACCCACATTCAACGCCCCTAAATATAAGTTTATATAATAAACTCTTCTGTTTTTTTTTTTGCATTGCTAAAGGTTTTTCATTGGAGAATAAAGAAATTTCACAAAAAGAATATTTAACAAACGGATTTATCAGCCATTGATTTATATATAACTACAAGCTGATGAAGAAATGACAAACATATAAAATCATATTAAGAAAAGATAATTAGGAGAATTATCATTACTAACCTGAAGCAATTAGGTTTAGAAGCTGATTCTATGATGGAAGAAGATGATGAAGAAAATTAAAAGCGACTTTTTTTTAATGAAGAGAATAATGAGCTTGAGATCAAGCAGATGATTATGAGCTTAGAGAGAAGAGATATGGATTGGTGCGTCACATTCTTCGTAGTTATATATACTGCAGATAAATCATTTTAAAAGAAGTTCACTAATTTAATGATTATAAAAAAAGGGTTTAAGTAATCATTTGTTTTACAAACATTAATTAATCTCTTTCTAACATATATCACAAAAACCAAAGTGATTGTTGCAAACTCATGCTCAAACAAACAACAGTGTCTTTTAGCCAATAGCCTTCAAAGGTTCTTCTAAGAAATATGCCATTTGCCACCTCCGCAGACAGCTCCAGCAAATCTTTACTTACAATCCATAAAATATACTTACATCATTTTATTTATATACATATGTTTCATGTACAGTATGTAACTATATATGTATGTCTACATAATCGTATACATGGATACATGCTTGACAGATGAGACAATACTAGATTCAATTTCGGATCCATCACATATCCACATATATAACTAATTTCATCCATATATATATATATATAGATAGTAATATTCATGGCTTGGGGTTTATATATGGCTCATGATTATTATTTTTTGGTAGTCTGAAATAATATATATTTTATAATCATATTTATATATCTTGAATACCGTAAGTGTTTTGGAATATTTAGTAGAGTTATTTTTCACGAAATCTTCGCAAATGTGTGTGTCAGTGTGTGTATACATTATCAAATCAATGTGAATTTAGTGGTTGTTGGAGACTTTATATCTAATAAACCTTATAATAATATATAAAAATATGATTCGCGCTAATAATTATGATTAAGAAATAACGGGGGACATCTTATATCTTGCTGAGCTTGAATCACATGCATGCAACCCAGACTAACAAATCAACAAAACCAGTTGTCTTAATATATAATTATAATTATGCATTATACAAAGAAGTTTTTGATTATTAATATTTTTAGTAACAAAAATGTAGATATGCTAAAATAAGTAGAACAGACTTTTGGGGGAATAATTTGGTATTTAGGGAGAGAGCGAATCAGAATCTGAGAATAGGTGGCATGTCCTGGGTCCCATAAGTATGGGAGGAGAGATCTTAGCCGTTGGATTTTGTTGAGGATGTCCTTTCGAACTGTTCAAAGGACTTGAAACTGACCCAACAGGATCTGATCTCCACCGTATCTACGAAACACACATAAAAGTGACCAAAATAATTCTGATTAAATGTTCCTGGACCGACTTTTTCTTTTTCTAAAATGAAAAATTTATTATCCAGTTGAGTTTGCATGTTATGTCAAATTTAAATTAATACTCAAGACATGGCTTTAGAGTTGGCCGTTTTGTGTTCATTCTATCTTCTATATAAAGTCAAAATTTTATGTATTGTGTAACGGGAACAATGTCAAATCCTTTACAACTCACTAATTATAATTAAATGTTATGATAAGAGATTATTTGGGAAATAAACAAACAATATATACAGAAGCAAAATATGTGGTAGTTAAGCTTAATCCGAGATGGTGCCGTTGATTTACTAAGAGTCTAGGAAAGTTATCGGGGAATCTAATAACTTCATCTTAAATTTCGTAGTTTTAAATCGTAGCTTGTTTGGGATGATGAATCTCCCTTTTCAGCATATAATCAGTATTGCTATGCTTTCGTGACAAATTCAACATATTTGGTTTGTATGATATATAGATCATTAAACTGGCTGGATGGATGGTTGGCTTTTTGCTTCATATAATTTGATGGATATAGATCTTTCGGATCTTGTTTCTTGGAGCTCAAACTAAACAAGTTCATAAAATTTGCACGAGTAATTTTCAAGTGGGTTTCCTATTTTGTAGGGTGTTTTAGTCGCAACTCTATGTTCTTGGGTACATGTTATTGATTACGTACGGAACATATTCGTAAAAGCAAATACAATTTTGACTAATTGAGCAGTTGATGAAAAAGAAAAAGAGGTATTTAGGTTTTTTTTTTTTTTTTTTATCATCTGAGTAAATAATAAACAACCTGAACCAAAGTACAAAGAAGAATAAAACCAAATCACTAAGAGGTCAACACTCTGCCATCAAAACCTAACACGAAATGAAAGACAGAGGACAAAAACAACACCAAAACCCTTCAAATACAACCAGTTGCCAAATCCAGAAAAACCAACCGAAGGGAAAGCTCTTCTCATCACCAAAGACCAGACGAGGCCAACCCAAAGCCCCACTTGCAACAAAAGACTGAGAAGCAAAGGAAGGTGTCACGCTTAAACCCAGGAACTTCCAACACTGGGTCGCAACAAACGAATGTCATTACGACTCCACCACCACACTGGAACGCAAAGGAAGGTTACACACAAGGCCTGTTAACGCCAATCAACCAAGATATTGCGTCGGATCCGAGAACCACAAATGTAATTCGATGAATTTGCGTGCTTTCAAAAGCCCATACCAGGTATTTAGGTTATTATATACTCCCTCCGTTCCGTATTATTTGTTGTTTTAACATAATTCACGCATATTAAGAAACTCACTTAATTATAAAAAAAAGTAATTACAATCATCTTTTAAATAAAGCTATTATTACTTTATTAACTTTACATAAGTTTTTATTCAGATTCCAATACTACTTTATTAACTTTACATAAAAAGTGTCAAAAATAACAAATAAATTGAAACAAAAATGAATTTCTAAAACAACAAATATAAAGGAACAGAACGAATATGACGAGGGAGTATGATTTTTTTTTTAACTTAATATATATGATGTTAAAAATTCAGATTAAAAACATGGCCACTGACGACCCTCTCTTTCTTTTCATTTTGATCAACCTAACCACTAACTCCATATAATAATTTTATCGCTAATTTACAAATGTAACGGTATGTTATGTTATACACATATAAAATGTGACAACTAGCTACTAATTTTATTTCTATAACCAAAATAAAGAAACAATCGTGCATAGAAATGTGGGTTTAAATCATGCAATTGGAGAGAGGAGGGAGAGAGAGGCACGCGTTGCCGTAGAGAGGAGGGGCAATGGCATGGAGCCGTGGGTCCGATCGACGCCCGCGTTTGTGGAGTGCCCTTTCCTCGGAAATTGTTGTTCACGATTATTAAAAATCAATTATATATATGTGGATCGGACCCAACAAAACTAGATATACATATACTCTAAAATGAACGATCGAGAGTTGTGAAGAAGATGAAGAGTGTCTTTCTTCGTAGGTTCTTGAAGCAAACGAGACACTGACTCCTGCAGTCATGTCTTGTCCCTCCTATGCTACCGATCATGCGCTTTCGATTACTCCCTTTAATTTGTTTATTAACTTTGGTTTTCTAAAATAAGTCCCTTTAAATTCCCCATTCTATATTATTAAACCAGCGCGCGACTAACGACTCTATAAATGATGTTGTAGTTTACTGTTTTTTATTTTATTTTTCTTGCAACGTAGTTTACTGTTTATACACAAGAATATGCATGTGTTTTCACACATGCTCATGCGTGTCTCTGTGTGCTTTGAGATTATTATTTTTCAAACAATATCTACAACAGTACAAACACCGAAATGCATGCATGTAAAAAATCTAATTTTTTTACCGCTCGACTAATATGTAAAAATATATATGTATTGTAAGTTTGGAAGGTTTGTTAACATATAGTAATAATTTGAAATTAACAAAAATTCAGCTGAATAAAGTTCTTATCATTTTGTCTTAAAAAGAAAATGTTGTGCATTGTATTTTGTTCTTAGGAATAGAGACTATTCTCGAAGATTGGGATTTGAAACATAATTAAAGTGCAGTGGAAAAAAAGCTAAAGTTGCTCTTCGCATTTTATTACTATTAATATGATTTTTTTTGCTCAACGCTTTTTTTTTTTGGCTTAACACAACATTTTTTTATTAACGGTAGTATATTTCGAACATTAGCTGTTTATTTGAGGAAATTAATTTCGTTTCGAGACATGTTGTGAAAATCAAGGATTCACGGCCTTCTAAATTTCTGAACCTCGGGTTTCCCGTTTCATAATCACGAGCTTGATTATTAGAATTAGAAAGTAAAATAAGATGATTAAGCAAATGACTTTTCAGTTACGTGTCGCTAAGGGCAATTATGATGACCAATGGCAATGGGTAACATCTCGGTTTTATAAAAAGCTGCTTATTTTACAGAAATAAATAGTTCCAACTTCAAGTTTTTTAAAACAGTTAAAGTGCTCGCTTTTCCAATTATTCACAATCAAACTATTGAAACAACCTTACAAATACTAATATAGATTTTCCAAATACATATACAGATATACTTTTAACCATTTAGTTACTCTTCCTATTGAGTATTGACAAAGTCACAAAGATGATTACAAATTTACAATAAACTCATATGATC
This sequence comes from Alliaria petiolata, assembly GCA_020283515.1. Classification (NCBI taxonomy): domain Eukaryota; kingdom Viridiplantae; phylum Streptophyta; class Magnoliopsida; order Brassicales; family Brassicaceae; genus Alliaria; species Alliaria petiolata. The sequence goes on along the minus strand of JAHZTW010000005.1, from coordinate 27,816,892 downwards.
ACATCTACCTTTAAGCCACACGTAATTTCTCACAAACTATTGCATGTAAGCGTATAATTGTTTTGATCCATGGCCACGGATTGTATTTTATAAGTTGTAACCTAACAAACTGCCCAAAGTACATTACAAAATGGACATGAATGATAAATCTCTTTTTTTTTTACATGAATGAGAGAATCTTTTTATCCATAGATAAGTACAATACTTTTTGGTCACCGAGTCCTAAAAATTACTTTAAAAAAGGTTGCAATTTTTGCTATGCACGAAGGTCACGTTTGAGTATCTTATCCTTTCTTAATTTTCCAAGTGTCAAATGTCATGATTCTTGTTGCTAAAGGAGGCTTTCAGATTCCCTGAGATGGACCCACCTAAAAAGGTTTTATTTTTCCACTGAAAATTGTCTAATGTACCCTTTTGAAAGAACTAAATGTTAATGGGCCTATATACACAGAAGGCCCATTAAAGTCAAATTCCGAAGTGGGGACAAAGCGGAAAGAAGCTGGAAGAAGTAAAAAATATACACGTACGTATACATTCTACAAAGTCAACAACGATTAAAAAAATGTCATTCTTTTACTAATTCAAACCCCAAAGTACTGGAGAAAACAACTCGTCGGCCATCACCAGGATCATGGCTCCAAGTTATATATATATTCTTCGGCGCAATTTGAAAGTTTCTTCAAAACATGTATTATAAAAATAGAAGAAATATGATAAAGTCCATTTCACGATTCCTATAAATACAATTCCATAGTTTTCCTCATTTCTCATAAACTCAGACCATCTCTCGGCTTTATAACACAACAACTTCTAAGTACCGACGAAATGGCGCGGTTCGGTCTAGTTCTCGCCATGGCTCTCTGCGTCACCATCTCTGTGTTTCCGGACACAGCCACTGCTCAGCTCAAAACCAATTTATACGCTAAATCATGTCCAAAAGTTGAACAGATCGTGAAGAAAGATGTCCTAAAAAAAGTCGGCGAGACCTTCGTCACCATCCCAGCTACTCTCCGTCTATTCTTCCACGATTGCTTCGTCAACGTAATGCTCAAAACTTTGGCTCGTTTTTCTATATTTGAAACCTATGTTATGATTTTACTTAAATTTTGCTTGTTATGTTAATATATATAGGGATGTGATGCGTCGGTCATGATTCAGTCAACGCCTAACAACAAAGCCGAGAAGGATCATCCAGACAACGTGTCTTTGGCCGGAGATGGATTTGATGTTGTGATCAAAGCCAAGAAAGCTATTGACGCAATCTCAGGTTGCAAAAACAAAGTTTCTTGTGCTGATATCCTTGCCTTAGCCACCCGAGATGTTGTTGTTGCGGTAAGTTATATATAAAAATACTGATCAATCATAAAAAAAACTATAAGGTCAAAAGTACGAAAGTTTCTGGTTATAACAAAAATAAAAACAAGTTTGAATGTACTTTTTTGGATGTGTTTAGGCTAAGGGACCCTGGTACCCAGTGGAACTCGGTAGGCGTGACGGTTTGGTGTCGACGGCAGCTAGCGTCAACAGAAACTTGCCAGGACCAAATGACAAAGTTACCGAACTCAACAAGCTCTTTGCCAAAAACAAACTTACTCAAGAGGATATGATTGCTCTTTCAGGTAATAATAATCACATATATATTAAATAACGATACTCAAAATTAGTTGGTAACGAAAAGAGATTTAACTCATGATTTTGGATAACACTATAAGTTGTATTTTAACTTCATGTGAGATTCGTAACAATTACAAAAGCTACATTAGTTATATCAATAAAATGCATTTAATCTAAATCGTTAAACGCTCTTTAACGATGCAGCGGCTCACACCCTCGGATTCGCCCATTGTAGCAAAGTATTGAACAGAATCTACAACTTCAACCGCACACACTCCGTTGATCCAACTCTAAACAAAGCCTACGCTATAGATCTTCAAAAGGCTTGTCCCAAGAAAGTTGACCCAAGAATCGCCATTAACATGGACCCAATCACTCCAAAAAAGTTCGACAACGTTTACTTCAAGAATCTGCAAAACGGCAAAGGGCTCTTCACTTCCGATCAAGTTCTCTTCACCGATCGTCGCTCTAGGCCCACCGTTGACGCTTGGGCCAAGAACTCACCTGCTTTCAACGCTGCTTTTATACAAGCTATGACCAAACTCGGCCGCGTTGGCGTTAAGACTGGAAACAACGGTAACATCCGTCACGACTGTGGAGCGTTTAACTAATAGAGTTTACAGAAGAAGAAAAAAAATTGATTTTTCCTTTTTTGGTTTGTTTTCCGAGATTTGTTTCTTGACGAATTATAAATTTCTTTTCTGTATGTTTCTTCTGCTTCTTGTATTTTTGAAAAACATTTAACAGTTTTATATCGTTGTTTTATTTCTTGTGGCTGTAATATTTATTACCTTGTTTCTATTAAACTTGTCTAACAAATCAAACCTAAGCATACAAAAGCAGCACAGATAATTAAACACCAAGACATATATTCACACAAAACCTAAAGATGTTTGTTGTTCGACACAAACTCTGTAATTGAAGAATCAGATTCATCTAGTTATAGAGAGTTAGCTTGTCTGAAAATCAGCAGGCAAATCCGGTGTCGCTAACCGGATCTTCTCAAGCTTTGAAGACCTATCTTCCCCAAGTATGAACGGGTTTAACTCCATAGCTACTTGAAAATCTACCATAGATGCTGAAGAACATACTTCTCCTCGGCTACTAGACCTTGAAGCCGATAATTCTAGACACGGTTTGATTAGCCTCTTCAGGAAGACATCGAGTCCGGCGTTCAACGAGTTAGCAAACCCAACCGAAACCTCTAATCCTCCCTCCATTAATCCCAAACCGTGTTCGAGTTTCTTCTTTAAAGAAACCGAGTCAGGAAGCTCACCGGAAGAGTAACATGTCCCTATATGATGTCTTCTCTTTATCACATCTCTAAGATTAACACCAAAGGGAGCTTCGATGGGTTGACTTTTCCAGCATCGAATCAATTGGTCAACTTCTTCACCATCTTCCATTGACCATTGTTGTTTACAACTAGAGGAAACAACCTCCGTGATCTGACTCTTTCCTTTGCTTCCATTACAATCCTTAAACCTCCGTTGAGTCCTTCCTTTACGAGGCGATTTAGGAAGGTCTTGGCATAAAGATTTGAAACTAAGACTTGTCTGAAAAACACCGTTCAACTGCTTCTTCTCTGAATCTTCTTCTACAGCATTCTGTATCAATGGAGATGTCTTTGAGAGACATACATTCTTAATTATCCCTCTCAGCAAAGCGTTGTGTAGACTAATATTCTCCTTCGTCACCGTGGCAATGATCAGCTTATCAAAATCAGATTTGCTGATTTTCAAGCTCAGGAATTTTGACAAGAGATTAAGGTATCTCTCAGTTTTGACCCGACCAATCTTCTTCTCAATCTGAGATTTTAACTCCAAAGTATCTGTTCGAACGATATGATGCTGACCCGTTGGCATTTGGGCCCCTCGATTTTCCCTTCAAAACAAAAACAACAATAAAAATAAGGAAAATTCACACCAAGAACCCAATTGTAAAATACGAATCTGGATCCGTATAAGTCAAATCACGAGAGAAAAAGGTCAACTCAGTTGCGATGCACAGAAATTGTCGGAATTGAGATCCGAATTACGAAACCCAGATTGGGAATTGTTGAAATAAGTAACTTTCTCGACTTCATTGACATGATTCGATACTAAAAAAAAAAATTCATGTAAACTCCCGAACGAAAACACAAATGAACAACACTGAACAGAAGCATACCAAAATAAAAATCCAGACTTTTTTACCAGTTTCGAGCCCCGAGATGAACAGCAAAAACAGAAGTTATGCTCTGTAATTTCTCAATCGCGTGAACAATAAAAACACGAATTTCTTTCTACAGATTGCCAGATTCGGAAAAATCTACGGAGAAACAAAAAAAGCAAAATTAAAACTGCCAAATTTAACTAACCTTGAGAAGAAGACCAGAGAGGAAAAACGAAGAATCGAACCGAGCTTGAATTGAACAGTAATGACTCGATTTTAATCGCGACTTGGAGTGTGGAAACAAAAAGAAGGAAGAGAGATTTTGGGAAAATTTAGACGGATAGATCGCATATTCCAATTTCTTTTGGGATTTTTTTTAGAAGCTTCTGCTTTGAGAGAGTCAACGTTTGGTCAACGTGGCACGTGCAAAAAATTACACAGCTGGAGATTTATCTAACGGACCAATCATGTTACTTGATTTGAAAAAGAAAGACACAACGGGTCGGGTCGGGTCATAATCCCCTACACTTTTTTTTTATCACCTCACCTACTCCCAATTAATAGTACTAATCATTCATCATTATCCAATTGAAGCTTCTATATAAGATCATCAACCCCATTGATTGGTACCCAAGCCGAGGCAAACACAACACTATGCCCCTTCCACGTCAGCACAAAACGGTCCACCTCATCATCATCATCGACATCTCTCTTCATACCCCACCCGGCGGCGTGTTCCTCTAGCATCGTTTTAACCTCAGTCGCCGCCGTCTCGCCGAACCCAACTCCGCCGAACTTAGCTTCTCTCATCCGCTCGAACCACCGGCTCTTTGGCTCCAATCTCTCAACTCTTTCCACTCCTTCCTTGGCAACCACGTTATCTATCTTCCAACCTATATCAGCCTCGTACCACCGCCTTTGCTCGCTGCCACGTGTCAAAAACGTATCGGCAGTGTCATAAGGGATCCACATGTAGTTGAAGAGAGACCTTAACCTGAACATTTGATATCACATTTTAGTATTTTACATTTTTACTCATATGTATCACTTTCATCATCAATCTCATTGTATGTAGTATGTACTTTCGTCAAGATTCACTATTTTTCTTTTTTGTAATCCGATCATAAGGTCAAAATTCGTCCTTTAAATGTAAACTTTTTGCAGTAAAATTAAGGAAAAATGATTGTTAGCTACACGAAGTATACGCCATCACATGATTACACATGCAGAGAATATTAATGTATTCAAAACTACACGAACTATATGATTTATATGACGACATATATGAACTAAATAGTGTTATGTCGCTAACACCATAACCATCGTTTCAATTATCAGAACAATGTATTCAAAACTACACGAACTACTTTAGTGAAAAAAAACTACACAAACTATATTTATAATTATAATAATTTATATATATATATATATTTGTATATTTAATCCCTGAAATTCATATATTTTCAATGAATCAATTCTTTTAATTATAATATAATATGTGAATAATAATAATTATATAAAATTAAAAATTAAATTGATTATATATGGTCAATAATTTGTATATTATATATTTATGCATAGTAAACTCATTATAATACATAGTAAAATTATTATATTTCTTAATCTTGAAAAGAAATCCTTATATAAAATTTGTATCATTTATTGTTAACTTGAAATGATATGAATTTAATTGAATTTGATTTAAGCTTTAATTGATTTTGATATTATTTTATATTTGTTGTCTTATAATTTGAATTTAAATAANCCCTTCCACGTCAGCACAAAACGGTCCACGTCATCATCATCATCGACATCTTTCTTCATACCCCACCCGGCGGCGTGTTCCTCTAGCATCGTTTTAACCTCAGTCGCCGCCGTCTCGCCGAACCCAACTCCGCCGAACTTAGCTTCTCTCATCCGCTCGAACCACCGGCTCTTTGGCTCCAATCTCTCAACTCTCTCCACACCTTCCTTGGCAACCACGTTATCTATCTTCCATCCTATATCAGCCTCGTACCACCGCCTTTGCTCGCTGCCACGTGTCAAAAACGTATCGGCAGTGTCGTAAGGGATCCACATGTAGTTGAAGAGAGACCTTAACCTGATGAACATTTGATATCACATTTTAGAATTTTACATTTTTACTCATATGTATCACTTTCATAGTTTCATCATCAATCTCATTGTATGTACTTAATTGTCGTCAAGATTTCACTAATTTTTTTTGTAATCCGATCATAAGGTCAAAATTCGTTCTTAAAGTGCAAACTTTTTGCAGTAAAATTAGGCATTAGTTAACCAAAACACAAACCTGGAGATAAAGTTACTCGAGGTGAAATCTGCGTCTTCTTCGATTAAGGTTACCATCGTTGGGTTTAGATCTCTGAGCTCTTTCAAGAAAACTGATCGGGGACTGGGAGGACTCGAAGAAGTTAGGGTTTCGTCGGGGATGTAATGGAGCATCATGTGGCAGTTAACAACGAGAGCTTCGTTAAAGACGAAAGGGTCTAATCGAAGCTGTTCGGTAAGAGAAGAGAGACCGTCGGAGTACGAAGAAGAGATGATTCTAAACTCCATCGCTACGTTACGTGTGGTTGCGAAGTTTACTAGCTTTGACCCAAGCTCTTCGTAGGAGATTCCGAGCAATGGAGGCGGAGGAGATTCGGCGACGACGACGGTGAGTTTGAGTAGCGGAAGAGGTTGTTCTTTGTAGAGTTTGGTTGCCATGGAGTCTATAAGAGTAGGGATTTGCATGCAATGAGTCAAACTTAAGTCAACGATGTGAACGGAGGAATAACCTTCGACGGCGTCGAGGATCGCTGCGTTCGCGGCGATGAATCCGAAACGGTGCCACGGCGTGAGGTCGACGAACGCCGCGAGCTCGATGACGGAGAACCGGTGAAGCGTTTTTTGGGAGACGGAAGCGGCAGAAGCGACGGACAGAAAAGTCAATGCGGGGCTTTTGGTGGCGGCGCGTGAGATCAACGCGCGGAGGACGGAGGAAGCGAGTTTTTGTGTTGAGTCACCGTCGGGAGAAGCGAGGTTATTGAGGACCCAAATGATCTGTTGAGCCAACGTGGCGTCGTTTGATTCGATGGCGTTTGCGCAGAGGAGGAGAAGCTGCTCCATGCTGTTGGCGTCGCCGCATAGGGTTTTGGAAGAAGAGAAACCGGCCCAAACGGGTCGGGTCGGGTTTAGAAACATGGCCTTGTTCATAACTGGATGCTAGAGAAGGGAACAGAAAGAACATTATAAGGAGAATTAAGAAGATGAAGGCAAACGATGGGAATAATATTAAATGCAAATGTGTTGTGTTTTGAGAATTAGAGCAAAAGAAAACAAAAGAAGAAAGGATGAGAGGCAGAGAGTGTTGAAGGCAAGAAGGAAGAAAGAGACGAGACATATTGAGTAGTACCTTGTCAATATGAAACGCACCGTTTCGATCCTCAAAACGAGACAAATCGTAGGTGTGCAGCTTTTTCCCTGGTCATGTGCTTTCGTTTTCGTTTCTCTGGGTCTTAATTTATATAGGCGTTGATATGTCTGAAATAGCTATACTTAGGTAGTATAGCATTTATGGTGGCAGTCTCTATGTATATATATGAACCAAAAAACGCCTACTGTATCATTTTGTAAAAGCTTTACCATTTTATGACGTCATCTTTCCCCCCAAATTCCCGTACGCTATGTAGCACGGAAGCTTCTCTCGAGTTCTGTTTCCCGCTTCGGAATCGAAATCAGAATCGGAAGCTTTCAGAAGCTTTTGCAATCTCGCTTCCATTTCTAAAAATATCTTTTTTAAAGATGGTGGAAGCTTGCGTTTCCATTTTGGAAGCTTACGTTTCCATATTAAAAACATATGTATACAAAATATTTCATCTTTTATCTATAAAAAAAATTGTTTGAAATTATTATTTTAATCAAGATAAAATATCATAATTGATAAAATTGATAATAGTAATGAGATTATCTTGAAAAAAATGAGTTATATAATCTTTCTTTTGATAACAAAAAAAAAAAATGATTTTATTTGATAAAATTAAAAAAAGATCAGAATAAAAATAATGTTTTAATCTTCTATTTTGATTAAGTTGAATTATGTAAAATATACTAATTAAATTTCAATTGTTTATAATCATTTATTAATATAATATAATATTTAGCTTTATATATATATATATATGCATACGATTTCAACACGTACCCGCTTCCTATTTTTTTTTAAAAAGCCGTTTCCGCGTTTCCAAACGCTTCCGCTTCCGCATACCCGCTTCCGCATACCCGCTTCTGATTCCATGCAGCTTAGCCCGTACGTTCCATATATAGATAGTCGTCGTACTTATACTTTATACTAATTGAAATTAACTATTGGAAAAATATATAAATAAATATGGATGAATTTAATATATAACCCCAGATAATATGAAAATAAAGAACAGGGAACCAATAAATCGAAATTGGTTTGATATACATTACACAAGAAAGTTATGACTGTTTTACCCTTGCAATTATTTTATGCGATTTTAAGGATAACAAATCGATTACCGCGCTAACTAATATGTTATCACAATAAATCGAAGATATTGTTCATCGATCGTCTTCCTACACTGTTTATTTGAAGTTAAACCATTATACAACACTGTTATGATACAGTTACATGTTAGACTAATTAACATATAAGAGAAAAATATCGTGGTAAATATATTATCATATCGTAAAATTAGCATGTTATCATATCGCAAAAGTATTTCGATAACTATTTAACTAACCATATCGCTAACAATATTATTGCCGCCGTCCACCGATTACCGTCACCACCGTCATCAAACATTGCGATCACCACCGTCATCTTCATCGTCGATCACCATCTTCTATTTTTTTCTTTCATTTTTTCTCTTTCCTTTTTCTTCTTCTTTCCCCTATTTCCTCCTTTCTTCTTTTTCTTTGTTTTTACATCGTTCGACAATTAACATTAATAGAGATAAAAATGTCTTTTTGACATGAATAGAGAATGTTAGTTTCTCTATTTTACTGTCTCTTAATTGTCAGATCTTTGAAGGCCAAACATTACAATTATTCAATAAATATTTGCTTGTACATACAGTATATCGTATTATTTTGTCAACAAGAATAGTGTTCCCGATTTTGCTACATTTTACAACTTCTATTTCGGTAAAAAAAAAAAACCAAAAATCATGATTTTTGTCTACAATTTTTTCAGATTATAGCAGATTAATTATTTATTTTCCTGCAACTGAAATTCGAATTCGTGTGGTATCAAGTGAATGGTTGAAAAGTTGAAGGATATTTTTGTCATTCGTATTGTACAGTGTAAAAAAACAAAAAAAAGCAAGCCGTATATACATGATGTAAACAGTAAAAACACCGTATATATATTAGCTTGTACAAGACAAAAAGAAAAGGTGAGAGCAAAGTAATAAAGTTAAGTGTGCATATCAAATCCAAGATATACATACACACGGACGCTCCTCATAGAGGTTTGGAATCTCCGGGGAGGATTCCTTAGCCTTGAGATAACAGAGACTAGAGGACATGGTAGGGTTTGGTTTTGTTTCATTACCCGATGTTGAATTAGACACCACGACATATACTACATTGTCGACCATAAGAGTTAATTAATTTGTCATTTTTGTCAGCTAAATTCGATGGCTACTTTGATTTTATTATTAATTACTTTAAAAGCATGCCCATCAAAATGTTCTCAAAATGTATTTCAACATTAAAATATTGAAAAAGAGAGTAAAAAAGAGTAGAAAAGAAAACCCCTCACGACACTTGTATTTCATACACTGGTTTAAAATTTTCTTTTAAATTAAAATTTAATCATAAAATGTATTATATTAAAATAATTTTGTTTTTAGAACCCTAAAGAGGTTCTTCTCTTGGATAGAGATAGATGTTCTAAATCTCTAACCCATATCTTACTCACGTGTTTAATAGAAATTAAGTGGTCACACTTAGTTTTAAAAACTTTATGTGCCAAGAAGATTGGTTTGTATAAGAAACAACAACAAAAGTTCGTTTCGTGCTTTTGGCAAGTACTAGTAGTGCCTAATCTACGTGGCTGACTGACTTGACCATGTTCTGTTAAATATCGAATTTGTTCGGAAAATACTAATAAACATTCAGAGTTTTAAAACAACAAAACACCTGAGTTTTTACAACTAAGTGTGACTACTTAATTTCTATGACAGGACGCACTAATCTGCTGAGTTACACAAAAAAACAAATAATAATAATTGAATGGTTACAGTTACAGTGACAGGACGCACTAATCTATTTAAAGATTAGACCCGCTACTTTTGAATGCAAGTCAAATTTCTTTTTTACATAAAAACGAGTTGCATTGATGCGCTACGAATCCCTTTTTATATTTATTTTTGTTCAGTCCGCACCACTGCAAATCCAAAAGTTATCTACAGTGAATAAAACCGATTTGATCCGTAAACATATTAGTCCGTTCAAATCCCAAAGAAAAAGATTAATGGGCTTAAATTAAAGATGTCTATGATACAGTAAATCCAAAAGAAAAATCTAGTGGGCTTTAGTTAAAGATGTCAATGATACAGTAAGATTAATGGGCCTAAAAGGCATTGGGCTTCACTGACAACCCAGCAGAAAAAGAACTAATACATGTGCCCACTTTTAAAACAGATGTACAAATAAAAGAAGGGAACTGGAGAAGTTACCCCACCAAAACATACCTAAATACTTGGTTTCACGAGGGGACATTTTGATTTTTTCGTCACATCAAAATAGAGGGTTCTTTTATAACAATTATCCGGATTGCTTTAGACTATCGTTTCTATACTTTACGTGTATATGTAGTTAATTAAGTTACATACGTAATAGAGATGATAGTAGGATGTGAGAAGATTAGTCAAAGTTGTCAAATACCTTTTCTAGGGTTCAAAGAGGCCAACATTGTTCCGGGCTCCGGCGATGCTGGAGACAGTCACGTGGGTTTCACGTGTTCGGACACCGACCGGTCATTGTCTCTCGATGGCTCCTAAATCTCCGCTGGTCCCCAAGTCCTCAGATTCTATACGCCTCCTCTCTTCTAATTTACCAAATTACCCCCGACAGTACATTCTCGATCCTCGTGATAGCTAACGACGTTTTGACTTTTGATACGCTACACCAGCTATTATGTACGGATTTATTTTACATAGTATATATATAGATTATATGGCCTGTAAATCTGTTGTAATCCACAAAATACGAATTGGTTTCTCGATTTTATTTTATTTTAATTTTAAACTTCTCAATACTGCATAATCAGTTAGGTTTTATCACACTACCGAACGATTTTTGTTTATTAATTCCGTCATTTTAGTTTACATATTTTAAACTAGGCGATATGAACGATAATTGGTGTATTACGCCAAAAGATCACAATAAACAAAATAAAAAAAACATTGAACCCGCACACTCTGAAGTCAATGGAATTGCAAACCTTAAAACATATAGTATTAATTACATTAAATCAGATCCGACATGTGTGGAAGGAATCAATAAACAATCGAGTATTAATTTAATTTATACTCCCTCCGTTTCTCAAAAATTTGATTTTTAAAATTTTTAACAGATATTAAAAAACAATAATTACTTATTTTTTCATATTATTTTTTATTTGTTTTTGAATTAAAATTTACTTTCTCTATTACATTTTGTTTGTTTATTATCTTGAAAAAAGGAATATATTAAATCTAATCTAAAAAAATCAATCTATTTTGAACAAACATAAAATCTAAAAAATCAAACTAGGAGAAAGCGGAGGGAGTATTGGTTAAAAATAATACTCCTTCTGTCCCATTATAAGTGATTTTCAAAGATTTTTATTTTGTCATATTTTAAGTAATTTTCCCATTTATCTATGCAAAATTTTAATTTATTTTAATCTAATACATTAACTAAAAAGGTTTTGGTTGAAGAAGTGGAAGAGTTTGCTAACTTTTTTAATATTTTTATTGTTTTCAATTTTTTATTAAATGACAATTTCTTTAAAAAAATAGTTTTCTTAATCTTTGTGCTTTTGGCTAAAAAATCATTTAAAATGGGACAGAGTGAATATATATAGTGGATAACGTAATAATCTAACCAAATACAAAGTGCGTGGATTAGGAGATGGAAAACAGTGGAAAGAGTTTTAGGGGACGACCAATAAAATCGTTGAAGGGGCATATGTCTCTTGGACTCTCCCACGACGAAGGATCGTTTTATATATATAGTATATAAAACACTGATTTTTGCCTGTTCATTAGTGGCAAAAACAACACTAGTGACATGGCTTTTGTCTTTAAAATCATCTTACGTCATACCTTATAAAAAATCTTTCAACGATTAAATTCCAAAAACAAAAAATATGAACACGCCAAAAAAAGTTAAACCAAATCAGTTATCTCGCTCTATTGATGTCCAAGTACAGAGTTTTATTGACATTCTGATCATTTGTGAGAGTGGTTCAAAGTTCTTTCTTTCATTATCAGGCAAAATAAATTGTTCTGCTCACTGTGATAAGTTGATTACATTTTTTGATAAAACCATTTTCTTATATATCAATATATTGATAGATTTGGATAAAGGCAGAGCTATGTATTATTAAGTCAGCCAGTGGGCTCGGAGACGTAAGGTGAAGGAAAAAGACTTAATGGGCCCTACCAGGGTCCAATTACAGCTACGGCTTTTTACATCCAGCACGAGTCGTTCTAATCCTTATTGATTTGACTTCACCTATGTAACTCGAGACAAGTCGTTGATGATATCATCTTTGGATATGAGTCAGGTAAACCTGTTTTTCATTATTGTATCGTTAAACTAAAGATTATTCTTATATTAAACGTTAAACTAATGTATCCTCATACAGTGATTAAATGATTAATTAATTATAGTAATTGATAGATTTTTAAGATTCGAGTATTTTCCATTGCTTTCAAACACTGTTGATCATTGTGTCCTGCTTAAATGAAAAAACAAAAAAAACTTGTTAAGAAAAGTTTATTAACATCTTCTTATTTTTATATATAATTAAGAAATATTCATATAATGCCAAATGCAGAGTCGTCATTAGTATATTTCAAATTTTGTTTTTTACCGTCGTTGTAAGAGAGATGGAGAACTAAGGCCTTGAATGGCGACAGTGGGGCGGGACGTATTTGAGATTCTGCGGAATATATTTTATTAATGTTTCTATTCACAATTTTTTGTCAAAAGCGATTCACATCAAAATTTATATATTAAAAAATTCCAAATACCGCACTTAGAGAAACACATGACCAAAAGTAGTGATACGCCTTTTGCAATTCATATATGTTTATTTTGGTGTGGTTTTCTGTTTTTAAGTGCGGTTTTCTAACTTTCTTTTTTAAATAGGCTTTAAAATTATTAAAAATATAAATAATAACAGTAAATTCATTTTATTAATAATTATAGTTTTATTTGAAGAAAAAAAATTTGTTCATTCAAAATATTAAAATTAAATAGTTAAAATTTGAGAAATTATTATATATACCTTGTACTTATAACCATTACCATTCAAACTTTATCATAAAACACTATAATGAGACTACATAATTTTATCAAAATTTCAAAATTTCCAGATGCAGATTTTGCATATAAATGACAGACATGAATCAACAACAGAGATTCTGAACCTGACTTACGTGCCATAGAAGCAGCTGAGGTAGCAAATAGATATCTTATGGTATAAATAAGAGACAACATTGCAACTCTGTTACAGAAAAACCAAACTACTCGATAGTATTTTTTGTATTGTATTTATATTTTTATTATTTAACGTTCTATTTTATGTATCAATATCTCAATATATATAATTAAACTTTCATTTCCAATAAATTTTGGTATTTACGGTTTGTAAAAATATATGAAAATATATTTTTTAACACTAAACATACAATTTTAATATATAATAATATTATTATTATTTTTATATTAATATTTATTTACAATATGTATTACGCACGTTTATTAATTTTTTTACCAATCAAACATTATTTTGCACCGCAAATAGTTTTTCTTCACCATTCATAAATCATTTTGCACCGTATTTTCTACAGTATCCGTACTTGTCCCGTATTATATATGTCCCGCAGTTTAACCGCACCGCATTTTAAATACTTTTCAATACCACTTAATATATAATCACCATTCGGAGCCTAAATAGTATGACTGGAACAGACGGAGGTGATTGAAAGCTGAAGGATGACGTGGGACCATTCCCTAGATCGGTGGAGATAAATCCTATCCGAAGATGAGGGAATGGATTAGACGAGATAGAGACAATATATCAACGACATCGATTCGTATCTTGTACCATGTAATGTCAAATAAATTATAACAACTGAAATAAATGAAACAAGCTGCTGATTTTTGTTTTCTCGTGTATATATTGACTTACTCTTTTGATATTCCGGTTAGTTAAAAAATAAAACTTGTGGAAACTGGAAGGCAAGAGAAGCTGTGATCGGGAGAAATCGGTAACCTAAAATTATTAAAAAAATCAGAGAAGTCAGAAAAAGGAAGGAAAGGTGACGTGGAGTACTGCCTTTTGCTTGCCATTGGATAGTTGGCAGCAGAATAAATGTGGGTCCCCATATCATAACTGCCTTTTATGATTATCTCTCTTATTATTCTAAAATATAACGTTTCTAATTTTTGTTTTTTTCTTAAAAATATTTATTTTTTAAAAAAATTATGCACTCTTACTAAATAATAATAACAAATTGTTCATTTCAAAAATTCTTTATTGAAAATAATTAAATTTCAAAAATTATTTATTGGTTTAGAATCATATAAAATTCGGTGTGGTCTCAGAGTTTTGCAGATCGCGTTTCGTGTAAAGGATCCGGGACAAAGGTGAAGTGAGCTGTGTTTTCTGTTGTTTTCCGTTTTCATCTAGATCCTATTGAGCTTGTTTCTTCTTATCTTTGTTTAATTGGTCCGGTTATGAGGTTTAATTTCAATTGTAGTGTCTTGTTTCGTTTTCGTTCTTGATTTCCAACCATGTATTTTATCTAAGCATTCTTCTGTGATCTTAATAAAATTCAGATGATAAAAAAAAAAAATCATATAAAATTAGAGCAAGTAACTTTTGTTGTTTTTTCCTCAACTTACATTTGTACTATTTACCTATTGAGATTAGGTTTTCTAGAAATAAAATCAATTGCGCTACTACTCCCTCCGTTTCACAAAGAGTGTCATTCTGATATTTTTCACACAAATTAAGAAAAACTTTTAAATCTCTTTTATGCCCTTTATTAATACACTAAATCAGTTTCTCTCTCTAATTAATAGGTTAAAATATTAGAGATAAAACTGAGATTTAGTTTTAAAAATTGCATTGAAAACATAAAGTGACACTTTTTGTGAAACAAAAATCAAGAGTCAAAATAACACTCTTTGTGAAACGGAGGGAGTACAACATAAGACCACGTCAAAACCTCGCTGAAACTAATTAAACTTACATTTGTATTTACATAATGAAATTAGGTTAATGGAGTTTATTTTTTCCGTCTGCGGGTAATTAGAGTCTAATTTTCTTTCTTCTATTACGTATTAAAACTGTAAAACAGAAAGAAACTAACGATCAAATAGCACTCGTCCGATCAAATTGGAGATCCAAAAGCACCGGACTAATTATATAAATAAAAGGGGAAAATCGCATTTTAAACCCTCAAAGTAGGATTCACTAGCACTTTAAACCCTGAGACATTGACACTCTCATTATAAACCTTTAAACTACAAAAACTAACACTTTTAACCGTCAAATTAGGTTCCGAGTTTGCACCGCCGATTGACTAACAGAATAGTTAACTTCGTTGACGGAACAGTAAACGTCTGTTAATTTAAAAAAAAACGTGCTTAATTTTGTATTATTGTTTATTTGTTTTTGCTTTAAAAAAAAGGAAAACGAGAAAGAAAGAAGCACAGAACAAAAACAAAAGAAATCCCCAAAATCAAAACCTCCAAATCGATTTAGGGATTTAGGGTTCGTGAGAGAAAAAAATCCAGAAATTCTAAAGAGATAATAGGGAGAAAACCCGAGAATCAAGAAGAAGAGACGATGACGTTGGAATCGAAATGGGGTAAGTGTAGTTTCTTTGTTGATTTTGATTTTATTTCAACTTCTCTGTTTCTGGTTTGATTTCTCTGTATGAAACTCAAAATCATCAAATCGATTATCATTGATTTGTTTGCTTTTGATTGTAGTTCTGTTCGATATCTCTCCTTCTAATTTTGTTAGATTCCGACGAGGATTTTTTTTCCTGAATTTGTGACTTTGTTTTCTTCTGGATTTGTTTTCAAAATCATCAAGTCTTTTTTTGTTCTTCTGGATTTGTAAAATGCGAATTATTTGTTGAAGTTAGTGTTGCTTCTGGGTTTAGATTTTGGGTTCACTTCGATTGTTTGTTTTGTATATTCAACAGAAGGAATGCTATTAATTTGTTGGATTCGATTGTTTGTTCTGTCCTAATATCGATTCTTAATATCAAGTATTGCAAAGACAAATCATTATTATCTCTTATTCTAACTTTATATTTTCTTAATGTAGTGACGATGTGATGCTAAAACTCAAAATCCAATTTGGTGGTGTTATGAAGAAAGAGAATAAAGATTACAAGTATGTAGGAAAATTGGGATCTCTTGATGTTAACTGGAAATTGTCAGAGACTACATGGGAAAGGTTTGGAGACTTCCTTAGGAATGATGCAAAGATTACTACACCGATTAGGTTCATCTGGTTCAAAGAAGTAGGGAAAGAGATGAAAACCGTAGACTATGCGTTAGATGAAACACAAGGGCTTTGTTTGGTCGGGAAAAAAGCTGGGAAGCTTGATGTGTTTATAGAACATGATTGCTCAGAACATGTTCCTGGTCATACGACTAATTATCTCCTGAGAAGCAGCCAGGATGAAGATATAAACTGGCATGAAGATGACGCTGAAGGTGGATACGAAGCTGGTCTGGAAGATGAGGATAGTGATCAAGATGATGTTGACAGACTGAAAGAGGATGAAGAACCTGAAGAATCTGAGGATGAAATCAATAAAGAGGAGAATGTGGCTGAGAATCAATGTGATGGTGTGGCTGAGAATCAAGGAGATGTGGCTGAAAATCAAGGAGATGAGGCTGGCGAAGAAGATGCTCCTATGTTGAATACAGTTGATGAAGGGGATGAGGTTGTCATAAATGCAGGAGATGGACGCACTGATGATAGGTTTAATGAGGTCTTTGAGAAAGGGACAAGGGTACATCCAGAGAAGGAAGCGTATTGTAATAATGAAGAAAAAAAAGATGCAGAAAAGGAAGCAGAAGAAAGTGAGGAAGAATATGGTATAGGTCAGAAAGAGTATCCAGATACACCATTAGAGTTCGAAGAAGAATGGGAACAGTGGGCAAATAAGAGAAGATCAAGAGGGAAACCACATTTTCATGGAGATTTCGATAAGGAGCCATTCCTCTGGTTGTTTCAGAAGTTTAATAGCGGATTAGAGTTTAAGGATCAGCTGCTGCGATATTCATTGAAGACTCAATATGATGTGAAGATGGCAAAGTTAGAAGCCAACAGAATTGCTGTTATTTGTTGTGGTAAAGACTGTCCTTTTAGAGTCTGCTGGTCATATGAGAAACCTATTAATAAGTGGATGGTGAAAGTCTGTAAGATGAGGCACACTCATCGAAAATCAAGTAGAGTGTCGATGTTGAAGCAAGGAGTGATTGCAGGATTGTTTAGAGAGGAGTTAAGAAGGAATGTCGGTCTACAAGCATCAGAGATTAAAGATGCTATAAAAGAACGGTATAACATTGTTGTACCAATGTCAAAATGCTATAGAGGAAGGCGTATTGCTCTAGACACCATCCTCGAAGCACATTCGACTCAGTTTGGTAAGTTGTGGGACTACGAGGCTGAATTACGAAGATCTCATAAAGACATCATCACTGAACTTAACACTATACAAGTGAATGATGGTGATATGTTTGACTGCTTCTACATCTGATTTGAAGAGCTAAGGAATACTTGAAAAAATTGTTGTAGAGCAGTTATTGGTCTCGATGGATGTTTTCTGAAGTGGGAGTTGAATGGTGATTTACTTTCAGCTGTTGGTAGAGATGCAGATAATAGAATGTATCCAATTGCATGGGCAGTGGTTCGTGGTGAAAACAAAGACACCTGGAGCTGGTTTGTTAGGAAGCTAAAAGAAAAGCTTGGCTTGGGAAATGGGGAAAATTTGACCATCATTTCTGATAAGCAGAAGGTAACATATCCTTTATCATTTATGTTAATAGTTTTCGAGGCTTTTATGGTTAGGCTAAACATCATTTCTGTTTTGTAGGGTTTAGTAATTGCTATAGAGGCTGAACTTTCACAAGCTGAGCATCGCATGTGTGCAAGGCATATATATGCCAATTGGAGGAAGAAAGGTTTCACAAAGTTAGAGTACAAGACTCTATTTTGGGGAGTTGCCTACAGCTACACTGAAGGAGAGTATGAGGATAAGTTAAAGGTGCTACAAGAATATGACAATGCTGCGTTTCAAGCTTTGATGGAGACAGAACCAGAGAGGTGGTGCAGAGCATTCTTCAGCCTTGAATCCCATTGTGCCGATGTGCATAATAATCTGTCCGAAAGTTTCAATAGGACGATCAAAATTGCTAGATCAAAGCCGGTGATAAACTTGTTGGAGGATGTAAGAAGACAGGCTATGAGAAGAATATCCAGAAGATCCATAAAGGCAGAAAAGTGTGACACAATCGTGACACCAATCACAATGGCGCTGTTGGAGAAAGCAAGACAAGAGAAGAAGTATTGCTCAACAAACCGCTGCTCTTCAAGCGTATATGAAGTGATTGAGTTCGATTGTGGATATACAGTCAATTTGTCCACACACCAGTGTGCATGTAGGAAGTGGGATCTTATAGGTAATCCTCATTTCTTTCCTCTAATCCTACCATTACGAGATAAGCATACACAGATTTTAAAATTTTGAGTTTGTTCTTTCATTATTTATTGTTTTTACTGAAAATTTGAGTTTATTCTTTCATTGTTTATTGTTTTTTTACTCTGTGTTTGATGGCAGGGATACCATGCAAACATGATGTATGTGTTCTAGATGACAAACAAGAGGACCCGGTGTTGTATGTGGCTGAGTATTACTACACGCATGTCTTGAAGAACACATATAAAGATAACATCAAACCTGTCAATGGTGAGAAGCTGTGGAAGAGGACTAACAAGCCTCCTGTGGGAATACCTGAGCTACGGAAGCCACGAGGTCGGCCAAAAAATAGAGATAGAATCTTGGAACCTTTTGAATCACTTGAGAATGCAGGAAAAGCAACAAGACATGGCAGGATACCACATTGTAGCTGTTGTGGTCAAGCTGGACCCATTAATAGAGGATGTAAAAACGAGCCGGTTGTTGTTGAGGGACCAAAGAACAAGCGTGGTAGACCTCGTAAACATCCAGCTGAGGTACTTTCACAACAACTCTTTATTTCAGAAGATTTCTGATTTCTGATTTTCTGATGTAGCCTTTTATTTAACATTATGCACTCTGTTTTTCAGGTTAAGACGAAGCCACCACCATAGCCGAGGAAAAAACGAAATACTGAAACAAGCTCTCAACCGGCAAGTGCAACAAGCTACCAACCTGGACAAACAGGTGAATCAAGTTCACAGCCTCAAGTTATTTCGAGTGCTCCTCAGCCATCAGTCTCATCAAATGAACCACCAAAGCCACATGCAAAAAAAGCTCCACGAGGAAAACCACTGAAGATCAGAAAAACAGGTAACATCCCACATGGTGTTGGAACATTGTGGAGTCCATTCACGGACAGGCCTTTTGAAGTGTTTGGAAACCGATTTTATGATAGATCTACCTCTAATCCACCACCTGCAGAAGACTGAATTTAAGCTTAGCAGCTTTGTGATTTGTTGTTTTATTTCTGTTTTTCCTTGTCTCGGCATTATTGTTGGGTTTTACCAACTAGTAACATGACCAACTCTTGTTTTGTTTCAAGGTCTTTTTTGCTTTCAACTTTTGTAACATGACGATTTGGTGATTGAACAACTTTGGGTCTACATTCACAATCTCGATCAAAAGTTAATCATAAAGAATAATAACAAACCACTTCATTCCTCAAACAAAATAGACACAATGTCTTACAACAACAACGATAAAACCGAACACAAGTACTAAGCAACAACGGTGAAAGCAATTTCCCTCTTCTACCACTTGCACATTGTCACCACCACTCCAAGCACCATTGTAAATCCAACCGAAGAAGTAATAAGAACATTACGGAATACCCGACTCCTTTCATTCAAAATCAACACTTCCCGCTTCAGTGCTTCACATCCTCACGGGTTTGCTTCAATTCATCAACAATGTCATTCGGATTTTCCATATTACTCTGAACCTTATGAGTGAGTACTTTTACAGAACCTCTCAACTTTATAATCTCCTCTCTTTGCTCCCGGATGATATTTCTTGCCTCGATCAATGCTTCATGTTGCCAATCGTGTGGTTTCTCCACATCAAACCAACGAAAAAAGTTACAAGACTCATACCCGTGACCCACCTTACGCCCTGCACATCCATAGAACCTCCGTCCAGTGTTTGCATCAGTTTGAGCTCTCACAATCTTCGCTAACTGGTTGCAATTACACACAACACATTTGTCGTTGAAGAACGAAACGGTTGATGAACTATAAGAAATGTTTAGAATCCAGAAGAAGAAGTATAAGAAACTAGTTTTGCAAAATTCAGAACAGCAAATCGCAAATCCAGAAGAAAAAAAGTGATTCTTCGTCAAAACCTAATATTAGAATCGAAACATAAATCACAATAATTAACAGATTGAATGATTGGAACTACACTTACCCCATTTCGAATCTAACGCAATAGTTTCTTTCTCGCAATTTAAACTCTTTCTCACTTTCGATTTTCTGAGTTTTACACTCTCACGAACCCTAGATTACCAAATCGATTTGGGGGTTTTGATTTATGTCTCCTCTATTTCTATTAGATATATGTGGCTCGTGCTTTTAGTTTTTTTTTTTAAACAAAAACAAATAAACAATAATACAAAATTAAGCACGTTTTTAAAAAATTAACGGCCGTTTACTATTCCGTCAACGGAGTTAATTATTCCGTCCAGTCAATCGGGTGCGCAAACTCGGAACCTAATTTGAAGGTTAAAAGTGTTAATTTTTGTAGTTTAAAAGTTTATAGTGAAAGTGCTAATATCCTAGGATTTAAATTGCTAATGAATCCTATTTTGAGGGTTTAAAATTCGATTTTTTCTAAATAAAAGCCTTTTCCAAACTCGAATATTAATAATACGGAAGAAGAAGAAAAGGAGAGTGCGCTTTAGAGTAGTCCATGGGTGAAATATGGCTCTTTGCGTCGTCCAAAAGCCGCCGCCTCTAAAACAAGGGGCTCCTGTGTCTGTCATTTGTGCCTCCTTTCCAGCAATTTGGTCCACCACATGCTTAGATATATTGTATATCCATTTCATTATTCTACACACATTTTAATATATATATATATATATATATATTTTTTTTGAACATTTATATGGGTTAACAAGAAAAAAAAACATTTATATGGGATTATATGTACGGCGAAACATTTTTCGATATTTCTTTCCATCATTTTAGTTTATTTAATGTGGTAGGAAGTCCACTATACTGGTTGGGATTTTTGTTCAGGGGAAAATTTACTTGCTATACTATATATACACACATTCATTTTCTATAATGCTTAAAAAAAGTTTATAGATGTTCGATATCCAACAAAATAGCCTTGGAATCTGCATTTACATGTAGCATCATGTCAAATAGTGCCGATTACTAAGAAAAACTGATACGTGACGAATCGAATGGTGTGTTAGTGAATTATTATGCGTTTATTCTATATAACTCCAAACAAATACTTGAATTACGGAATTAAGATTTAGGACACATTGTTATTGGATCATAAAAAAAGAAAACATTAACAGGCTCGAAACTTGTAATGTTCACTCAATAAAGTTTTACATTGGTTAATGACTCTAGGCCGAGAGAGAACAAAATCACGTAGCTGACTCGCCGGTACCACATATGTGTGTGTGTGTATCCACGAAAACGGGAGGTGAATGTTTAAAATTACATTTTTAACCCTAACTAAATCAGAGCAAAACCAATTTCCTCAAACAAAAAGGTTAAGGAGCTTGCTTGTGTCTCCTCCGTTTCCGTACAGATCCCCAGTTGCAGTGTTATCCCAAAACGACGTCGTAGCAGTCGTCGTCGTCGTCACTGATTCCTCTGAGTTCATCGACGGCGATCCCATTCGCCGCCGTGTTGAAGAAGGCGTTGTTTTAATGGGGAAATTAGGGATCAGTGATAGATCGAGCTCCGAAGATGGTTGTCGTTCTGATGCTAATCGCTTACGTCTCGTCGGAGAAGAATCCATCGTAGATCTGGATCTAGAGCTCGAAAATCGGGAATGATGGTAGATGTTACGATCGCTGGAACTTTTCTGCTGGAGATTCAACATCTCCGTGCAGATCTCAGATGCTTCTTCAGATGTAGCTGATGGAAACCCGGCGAATCCGCCGCCGTGAGTGAGAAGCTCCGGGATCGGTCTCAAAGAACCGCCGCGAAGCACCGTCTCAACCGCCGCTTGGCAGATATTCCAATTTCCAGTCCACAACATTCCGATTGCTCCGTTCACCGGATTCACAGTTCTTCCACAAGCTTCGTAGAGCAGAGACTGAAACAGAGCTGCGCAAAATCGAAAAACTCCGAGATCAGCAAAACGACGACAATATTTCGAAATGGAATTCAAACCGGTTGAGATCTGGTTTGGTTAGATTAATTACCGGGACGTTGAGATTCCGGCACGGCGGAAATAAAGGACATTAGACCGGCGCGGCCGAAGAATTTAGCGACGAAAACGGTGGCGTGGCCTTGAGCATCGGCGGTTTCTATCCATTGAATACATGGCCGGAGGATGCAGTTCTCGCTGCAGCCTTTCCGGAGCACACGGCAGCCATTGCAACTCATTTTTTTTTTCAGATTAGAACTAATTTAATTTATCTGGTGAATTTTGTGATCGTTAAGCTTTTAATAATCTGTCCCTCCCCGTTAGTTGCTGATGTCTTGAAAAATCGATGAAGAAGAAGAAGAAGAAGATTTGCTTTGGGAGCAAGAAAGTGAGCTTTGCACAGAAAGAAAGAGAGAGAGATTAAATGTTTAGGAAGATAGGGAAGACAACATATATATACACATAATTACACATATATTTAAATCCAAATTTGGATTTTTTTTTAATAAAAAAATTGAATAATAAAATAATTAAGAGACAAGTAACTTAGGAAGGCAAGCGTCTCGGTGCGTGAGGCTCGCCGCCGTAGAAGTTTCTTACACTACAAGTTAACAAAAAAAAAAAAAAAAAAAGTATTACTGCAATTTATTCCAAAGGAAAATAAACGGATTACATTTTTAATAATTTGTATGCGTTTATGAAGTGACCTTAGAGAGGGAGTAGTCAAGATTCCAAGATGATGGGTGTGAGCGGCTCCGTGTCTCCGCGAAAAGTTGTGTCTCTCTCAGCCGTTCATTTTTAAAATTATTTTTACTTCTAATAATTATAATCTTTTTTTTTTAATGATGCGTCGACATTATCCGCAGCTTGAAACTGGTGACAACTGTGAAGTGAAACTGGAGCTTCTTATTTGTCCAATATAATATATATATGTTTGCTATATTTATTATGTCAATCATTCAACTTTATATAGGAGTGAATTTTTTTTTTTTTTTTTTTTTTTTGTGTGTGTGAAGGTTATAAGTCTAAAATTAAAGGGTAGTTTTAGACTAATGAGGTTAACTGAATTGAAGGTAGTAATCGATGGAATTTGCAAAATAGCGTCAATCATTGCTTCCATATCTGGTTAATAAGTGGGTGAAATGATATCTAATAATAATAAAGGTTTAGGCTTTTTAGGAATCTTATCTTTTTCATGGAATGCTAATCGTGGAATAACAACCATTTTTTTGTATGATATGAGATCACATGCAATGCAATACAAGAGAGATAGAGAGTTAGATATGCGTCTTTGCCCCCTAATTTCCACCAAATCATCTAGGCTTGATTGTAGTTATGCATTTTTATTTTTTACCCATCAACATTTTGTAATTTTATATGTATATAATTTACAGAAATACAAAAAAAAAACACACTTTCCTGTAGTATAATTCTCCAATACTATTTTACTTTTAGACAATCATATATATTACGAGATCTAGAAAGGACAGCCACAAAACTATGAGATAACCGGAAAAAATAGATAACCTCTAAGTCGACCCCTGAAAAAAAGAAAGAAGCGATTGACCCTATAACATCCTTAAGAGACCTAGCTATAATAATGAGTAATTGAATATTAATTTTGCAATATAAGTCTTCTTCTATTGTCACTCTCCACACAGCTAAAGCGAGGCTTTGCATGCAATGATGTCATGGGTGACGCAACAAACGTTTTCTTTTTCCCGCGTACTAATAATAATTGGGATAAAACTAATGCGATAAAACGTCGTCGTTTGCGTTCAGAGTTTTACGTGGTATCTGTAGCCCCATTACACTGCTATTACTGTTTTCTTTGCTCTACTAGGTCCACTAATTAGTGGGCTGAAAATTTTAAATGGGTCGGCCCATGAAATTCTGCAAACTTATGATTTTGTAGGTTTCATAACCGATCCGTTTGTAATTTAAAAAATTAATAAAAATACGTGGGTCTCGAATTTGGGTAACGAAGATAACAAGATTTTCCGAAAAACTTATCTTAGCTGAAACACCATACCTGTTAGATCCAGGGACGGAGCCAGGGGAAGGACCCCACTAAAAATTTTAAAATATAAATTTTTTTTAAAGAAAATTATTATGACCCCATAAAAAACAAATTTTGACCCCTTAAAAATAAAATTTTAGTTTAGTTAACTATTAAATGAGTTTATGTTTTTATTTATTAAAATTTGGACTCATATTAAATTTAAGTCCAAAATTAAATATAATAATAATCCATAAAATTTATGGATCTCAATTAATATATTAGTTAATTTTACTTTTATTTAACAAATATAAACACAAAAAAACGAAAATTAAAAAATATTCTCTCGATTGGGGACACGTTTCAATGAAGATGAACGCGTGTTGTTTGACGTGTTGAATTGTAACGTTTTCTCTTTAATTTGGGCCAAATCTTATAAGGCCTTCCGAGATTTGCACCATTGTACTTGCTCGTAGTTGGGCCTAATCAATATAATATGTGGACGAAAAACAAAAAAGTCTCTTCTTCTCTTTGTCGATCGTCGAAGTCAAACTCCTCCGAGGCTCCCACCGTTAATTCATTCGCCAACTTCAATTTTTAATTGAATTTCAGGTTTAATTCTTCTCCTATTTTAATATAATTAATCTTTACGTATCTTATTAAACTGAAACTGAGACTTTGAATTCATATATATATTTAGGGTTTATGTTCATATACAAGTTTAGGAACTAAGCTAATTTATTTTAACTTGTCAGATAAATAATGGATCGATTTTTGAAGAAAAAATCTCCATCAACAGATGATATCGATTTAGATGATTTGCCATATGATCCCGGTGAGAGAAAAGGAATACTCGAATATCATCCTAATCAAAGAAACGAGGTAAGACGCAAATATTTAACTAGAGGACCTTGTCAACCTCGTGGCCATAGTTTTGCACAGCGAGTTATAGAAAATATACCAAGACGTTTTAATCCTAGTTGGTTTGATCAGTAAGGTGATTGGTTGGAATATAGTGTGAAAAAAGAAAAGGCTTATTGTTTGTGCTGTTATTTGTTCAGCAATGAAAAAAAGGTGGTAATATTGGATTTGTGACAGAGGGATTTGATTGCTGGAATAAGTCTGAGAGATTGTCTGGTCATGTAGGTGCTGCAATAAATAGTTTTCATAACATAGCTAAGAAGAATTGTGATGATTTGATGAGACAAGGTCAATCCATTAAACAAGCTCTGCAGAAACAAACCAATGTTATGAAAAATGAGTATCGTATTCGATTGAATGCTTCAATCGATGCTTCGAGGTACTTATTGAGACAAGGATTGTCGTTTCGTGGTAATGATGAGACAATGGATTCTAGTAACAAAGGAAATTTTTTAGAGTTAGTGAAGTATACTGTTGAACAAAACGAAGCTGTGAATAAAGTTGTGCTGAAGAATGCTCCTGGAAATAACCAAATGGTGTCTCATCCAATTCAAAAAGACATTGTTAATTGCTTTTCAGAAGAAGTAGTTAACTCCATAATTCAAGAGATTGATCATGATGTATTTGCTCTGTTGGTTGATGAATCAGCTGATTGTTCAAAGAAAGAGCAAATGGCTATAAATTTTCGTTTTGTTGATAAGCATGGTATAGTGAAAGAGAGGTTTGTTGGTCTTATCCATGTTAAGGAGACATGTTCTTTATCTCTGAAATCTGGAATTGATTCACTGTTTGCTAAATATAGTTTGAGTCTGAAAAAGGTTAGATGACAAGACTATGATGGAGCAGGAAATATGAGAGGTGAATTGAATGGGCTGAGAACATTGATTTCAAGAGAAAACAGTTCTGCATACTATGTACACTGTTTTGCTCACCAGCTTCAATTGGTTGTTGTTGCAGTTGTAAAGAAGCATTTTGAAGTTGGAGATTTTTTTGATAAGATTTATGTGTTAGTGAATGTGGTTGCAGCTTCTTGCAAAAGAAAATATATGATGCGAGAAATTTTTCGGAATGAAATTGAAAAGGGAGTAGAAAGTGATGAAATCAAGACTCGAAAAGGATTGAATCAAGAGTCTTCACTTCAAAGACCAGGAAATACACGTTGAGGTTCTCATTATAAAACATTGTTGCGGTTAGTTGATTTGTTTTCTCTTGTGGTTAAGGTGCTTGAGTACGTCGAGGATGAAGGTATAGACCATATCCAAAGAAGTCAAGCAAATGGTCTTCTCAAGTACATCCATACTTTTGATTTTGTATTCTATCTACACTTGATGCTGCTTATTTTGGGACTCACAGAGAATTTATCGATGGCATTACAAAGAAAAAATCAAGACATCTTAAATGTTGTATCATTAGTGAAATCCACTAAGCGCCAACTACAAAAGTTAAGAGATGATGGATGGGATTCTTTTGTGGAGAAAGTTTCATGTTTTTGTGAGAAAAATGACACTGAAATTCTCAAAATGGAGGCTGACTTCATCGATCCAAGGAGACCACGAAAAAAGACCAACATAACCAACTTACATCATTACCAAGTCACTTGCTTTTACACTGTATTGGATATGCAGCTTCAAGAGTTTAATGACCGCTATAACGAGGTAAACTCTAAATTACTCGTTTGTACATCAGCTTTAAGTCCTGTTAAATCATTCCGCGAGTTTGATAAGAAAAAGTTGTTGAGATTGGCTGAATTTTATCCTGAAGATTTTAGTCGTGTGAAATGCATATCTCTTGACCCGCAACTTGACATTTGTATTGATAATGTACGAGAAGATGAAATGTTTGTTGGTTTGAGTAATCTTGGAGACTTAACACGGGTGATGGTAGAAACCAGAAAACATCTTTCTCATCCTTTGGTTTATAAGCTTTTGAAGTTAGCTTTGATTTTGCCTATTTCTACTACAACAGTCGAGAAATGTTTTTCAGGAATGAAGATTGTCAAGACTGTATTACGTAATCGCATCGGTGATCAGTTTCTAAGTGACTGTCTTATTTGTTATATCAAAAAACCTATATTTGAAGATGTAACAAATGAAACCGTGATAAAAAAGTTTCAAGCTATGAGTGAACGTAAAATACATTTGTAATTTTTAGTACTTTATAAACTATATTTTTCAATATATTTTATTTTTTGCTCCCGATAATAAATTTTTTCTAGCTTCGTCCTTGGTTAGATCCATGGCAGATTTGATTTCAATTTGTATACAAAATCTTTCTTTTTCTTTGGTCAAACTATTATACAACACAATTTTAAAATAAGAAAAAATTAATGAAGTACAGATATAAAAAATTATACGTTTTCCTCCTGAATTTTCCACATGCCCGTTTTTCTAAGTTGGATAGTAAATTAATAAACCATACGCAGGTTACATGCATATATGTGCATTTTATTCTACAAAAAAAATTATTATATTGATGTATACGTGTTTCGGACCGGGTTATTTAATGTTATATATTAGACTGCTTGACCCCTAAAATAAGGAAGAAATCAAATAAAATAAATGATACTAATATTTTTGAGAAGTGAGGTCACAAAGTGCAATACATCAGCAGACATTTTATGTCTTTTAGCAACGGCATTACCTACGTAGCGTGATGTACAATTTTGGCATTTTAACTTTTTCATATATTACAATAAAAGGAAATGCCCTAGAGGTTTACAACTAATCATGTCCATTTGATTATGATTATCTATAATTCATCATTGCTTAATCCATTTTCATTTCTTTTATGTGGACAACAAACAAGATTTCAATTAAACTCGTGAATATTCCAAAGTAATGTTCCAGGCACTCTCTCGACAGTCGACACCCATAGTTTTTTTTATGTATATGATATTAATTTGTTTTAAGTAATATTTAATTTAAACAATATAACAAAATAATATCCGTCAATTCTTTGTTTCTATATCCTCATCTATCTTGTCTTTCTCTAAAATAACTTTTTATTGATGTTAAAGAAAAAAAAATCTTATTACATTTCAAATCCATCATTTTTGAATGTTAGAAAAACAGTAAAATAAATATTAAAGCTGTTGAATAATTGTAAAAATATAAATAAATTAAATTAATTGTATAGAATTATAATGCAAGACATTTTAATTTATAATGTGACAATTAAACAAAATAAATTACAATTATTATTGCTATCATTCTCAAATTTTTGACGAAGAGTGTAGTTAAATTTTTGGAAAGAAAAAGAAAAAGAAAATAGTGATAATTTTTTTTTTTGGTAGGATGAATTCTTTTTTGTTTTTTCTATAACTATGGGATTATAGGCCGAAATCTTTAACTTTTGAATCATCCTTCTGTTTGTAAAAGATAAAATTTCTAAATTTTTTACACATATAACAAAAAATTAATGTTCAATCATAAATGTATAAATTTTTGAACTAACAATTTCCTACAGACTCTAGACCAATAGTGATTTTATAACATTAATTATTTTCAATAAATACATATTAAAGTCTACAATTTGTTATTATTAAATAATAAAAATGCATAAAAACTTACTTTCGACCATCTCTAATTGTTTTCTTCACAATTCTTAATAGAATGTTAACCATCTAAGTTTAAATGAGGTTATCAATCGAATTTTATTGTTTTTTCAACTATTAATAAAAACCGTTTTCAATCATTTTAATATGGTGCATATATTTGTTTATGTAGAAGTTTGCTTTTTGAATGTTTTGTATATTAAATTTGAAATCTCGATTTAAAATCAATGAATTTGTATGCAAAAAAAAAAAAAAAATATTAACAAATTGATTGGAAGAGAGGAGTTGCGAAGAGATCGAGAAGAAACTTGAGAGATTCGAATCCAATCCAAAGAATATGAGAAAAAGCAAAAAAAAGTGAGAGAAGATTGTGGAAAAAGCAAGCCGTCTGATCACGTTCGATATATTATGTATGATTAGCGCAGAAAGACGATATTCCACCGTAAGGTAAAGATTGCGAAGCACCTTTGCATTTCTCTAAAATATGTATTTTAAAAATATTTAAAAGCCCGAAAGGTAATCGCTTTTATTCTAAGTGGGCCTACGTCTAGAAAAATCGACGGCCTATGTTTCAGGAGAAAATTTTCAGGACCACCAGTATCGTTTTGCCACGTTGCAGATTCTCCCTTTGCTTTGTTCATCGGACCGACCCAAACCCATCATCTCTTTTCCATTTTTATTAACAAGATCTATTACTCCCTCTGTTTTTTAAAGAAGGTATTTTTGAGTTTTTCACACTTATTAAAAAAAATTTACAAAAGATTTTTCTAACCTTGTTTTATTAATTGTTACTTAAGATATTCTTTAAATAATAAATATTATAAAGGCAAATTAAGTAAAAATTGACAATAACTACACCTAGAAAATTGAAAACTGCTTTCTTTTTGAGACAAATTTTTTTTCTAAAACTACATTCTTTTAGGAACAGAGGGAGTACGATTTATTACTACTTTCTACACTTTTCAGCTATTTTCAATGTAAATAATATCATAGCTTGTATTGTTGAAGAAATATGATGATTATTATAATATAGTTATATGGTTCCTAAAATTCAATTTTTTCTCACTTCATGGCCAGCCAAAGATGGTGGAAATTGGTTGTGGATGTGTGTATAATATATACAAAGTTATTAATGTGCTATAGATAAATAAAGGCAAAGAGTTCAAAAAACAAAAAAGAGGCAATGTTTTTAAACGGTAATACTTTCTTACTCTCCCTCCATTTTGTATTGTTTGTTGTTTTAACATAATTCACGCATATTAAAAAATTCATTTAATTACAAAAAGTAACTATAATAATATTTTAAATAAAAAAAGTAGTCACTTTTTGGAAAAAGAATTCTTGTAAAAAGTTTTTATCCAGATTTCAATACTACTTTATTAACTTTACATAAAAAGTGTTAAAAATAACAAATAAATCGAAACAAAAATAAATCTCTAAAACAACAAATATAAAAGAACGGAAGAAGTATTAGATAGTCGAAACTGGTTGAAGTGTCGTATTTTTCCCTAGTAAGCAGTGCGGCATATAAGCATAAAGTATATTTATTCTGAATTTGAATTTATTAGATTGACAACGAAAACGACTTTTTTTTCTATGCGTCATTTGGTTATTTCTTATTTTCTTATATGGATAGTTTGTATTTAAGAAAATTTATCTTTTACATTTACACTAAATGAAGAAACTATTCTCATATTTCGATCTCCCTTGTACTGTTTCGATTCAAGAATTTGAATTTGTTTTGGTCACGAGACACACATTTCATGGAGTTGCGTAAAAGAGCACGAGTCATTATTGAATAAAACCGAGTATGACTGTAAATTAAGATAAATTGACCACACAAAAAAAATTAAAATAAAAAAATGACTTCGAAAGGGAAAGGGATATCGAGGTGATGACAGTGATGATCATGTGGAATCATTATGACATCAATTACAAATATATAAGAAATAATGTAATGTTTCTAATGGAGCTCTATTTTTATAAATTGATCAGCAAATGATAATTATTGTATAGGCATATAGCTAGCTGACTATATTTATATCTAAAAACAAAACTTAAAGCAAATGACCAAAGGGATCGTAGCTAATCCTAAACCCACCACGTATCTCCGCCGCCATTTCAGCTTTTTTTGTGCTTCGATCGACTTTTTCTTATACTCCATATTTTTAACTAATTTGTGGTCGTACTATTTATTATTATACTTAAATTCCCAATTGCCTTTGTCTATGTCTGTGTGTGTTTTCATTTGTAACAGATTTCGTTCCAAATAGTAAGCAGCGGCATAATTGGTCGAAGAGCAATCATAAAATGGTTAGAAGAACTAGAACCTAGAACAAATTAACGTTGTGTGCCGTCAAAAAAAAAATTGTTAACAATTAAAAATGAACAATCCTTTATAGATGTGATGGAGAACACACGCATATGATATATAGAAACATAATATATATAAATAAACTAGTTTTATTTTATTTAAAGTTTGGGATGTAACATTTATAGTTTTATAAATGTGATGAAAAGCATATACAATTGGTGAGTTTTGTTTTATTTTTATTTCAATTTGAGGATCTAAGTATGTAACGGAGTCGCGCAGTGCCATGTAATTGGAAGAAGTAAGAACTATATATAAAATATGATAGAAGTTAGAATCGTGGGTTATTAGTTTTTTTAATTTTTTGCATCCGTCCATATCAGTATACTTTGAAACGGAAGTAACATATGAGACGTGAAATTATTGCTATACACGAATCCTAACCGGATCATCAACATAAAATATAACCAGATATGCGAATTAAAAAACACACGGAAATTAATGAAGAAGAATCGACAGAGCTCCAAAGAAAGAGCACTAACCACGAAATTTAGATTATAAAAATAGTGAGAGAGATAGTGATAATTAAATAAAACGGTAATCATATACTCCTAATTAACTAGGAGAACAAAGCAAAATACTAACTATAAATAGGCTAATGACAATACCCACTTTGTGAAAGAAACAATCTGCAATATTTTGCGAGAAGAAAACTTTATTTAGGTTTCCGTACTGTTTTATAATACCTAAAGTATTAAGTAGAATTGAAATCATGGGGAAAGGATTTCACGTAGTGGTGGTGAGAGATTATGATCCAAACAGAGACTTAACGAGAGTGGAAAAGCTTGAGAAAAGCTGTGAAGTCGGGTCTTTATTAGTGGATCTCATGGGTGACCCGCTTGCCCGGATCCGACAGTCTCCTTCCTTCCACATGCTGGTACGTACGTTATGTTCAATGGTTTTGGTTTGCTCCATTTGCTTATGTACTCGTTTTAATTTGGGCAATGCATGTGACAGGTGGCAGAGATCGGTAATGAGATAGTTGGAATGATCAGAGGAACGATCAAGACGGTGACACGTGCTGGAAATGCATTACTTGAACGACGTTGTATAGACGACTGCGTTTTGCCGGGAATTAGCACCACCAAGCTCGCCTTCGTCTCCGGCCTACGAGTCTCTCCGTTTTACAGGTTCGAGTTCTTAATAATTAATAGTGCGTTTTCTTTAATTAATCCATTAATACAATAACAAAGAATTAAGTACATATTTCCTACAATCATTTCTATATTTTTTAAAAAGCTACAGTATACGATGCTTACTATCTAAATTATAATCTTTTCATGATACAATAACGCCTAACGGAAAGGGAAGTTAAGAATATATTTATTGACGAGTTTTTAAATATATTAAAACTAATGAAATCAACATATCGTAGGAGGATGGGAATTGGACTGAAATTGGTGCAAAGACTCGAAGAGTGGTTTCGACTAAACGGCGCCGTTTACGCATACGTGCAAACGGAAAACGACAACGCAGCTTCGGTCAAACTCTTCACCGAGAAAAGCGGTTACTCCAAATACCGAACACCTACTTTCCTGGTCAACCCGGTCTTCAACCACCGAGTCACGGTCTCACGCCGAGTCAAAATCATCAAACTCGACCCCTCCGACGCCGAGTCACTCTACCGCAACCGATTCTCCTCCACCGAGTTTTTCCCTTCAGACATCAACTCAATCCTCACCAACAAACTCTCTCTCGGCACTTTCCTCGCTTTGCCACGTGGCAGTGAGTACGTTTCCGGGTCTTTGCCCGACCCGAACGGGTCATGGGCAGTTATAAGTATCTGGAACAGCAAAGACGTGTACAGGCTTCAGGTTCAAGGAACTTCGCGTCTCAAACGCACATTGGCGAAGACAACGCGCATTTTCGACGGCGCGTTTCCGTTTCTGAAAATACCTTCGTTTCCCAATCTTTTCAAACCGTTCGCGATGCATTTTCTATACGGTATCGGCGGAGAAGGGCCACGCGCGGTGGAGATGGTGGAAACGCTTTGCTCACACGCTCATAACATGGCTAGAAAAAGCGGTTGCGCCGTCGTGGCTGCTGAGGTGGCTAGCTGTGAGCCACTCAGAGCTGGTATCCCTCACTGGAAGGCGCTCTCGCCGGAGGATTTGTGGTGTCTGAAACGTCTCCGAGATGATGACGATGTAGATTGGACTAAGTCAACGCCTGGATTGTCCATTTTCGTTGACCCTAGAGAGATATAATAATTTCATAGTATATAATCTTAAGAGGAATGTAACCACCAAACACAAAAACAAAAATTACAAAAACCAATACTAAATCTTAGCTTTATACTCTCCTTGCGCTTTTTTAGTTTTATCTGTAATTTCATACTTGTGATCAATCTGGATTACAAGCACAAGCCTGTAAAACATATACATATACCAATGTTTGTATAGTGATACTTGAATCGTTGTTTATTTATGTATACTGGATTGTTGTTTCAAGACTAGATTGTTGCACTACAGGTATGATCGTATGATCATTCTTGGAATTTACTGTTTAAGTCAAGTATACAGGGCAAATTGTTATTCTATATGTGTATTTTTTTCATTAGAAAAACCAGTTATACAAGCTAAATAATCGATACTATTTGAATAAATATCCACTAGTTAGAATGAATGTAAATCTCTATTTCCATATCCCCCATAGGAAAGGAAGTCAAAACCAAAGCCTTCGGTTTTTTTGTTATATAGATATAGTCATATAGATCATCGAACCTTTTTAAAGGAAAATGTTTATACTTGGTCAACGAGGAAAAGGTTGATGAATCGAAATTAAATAGATAATAAACGCAAATAGATTAAACAAAATGAAACAAACGTAAACTTTTGAAAGTATATAATAAATTGGATGACGTACGTAGAACAAAGAAGCTCATGGAAAACTAACCAACTTTTCTTTATAGTTTTTTAACCTTTTATTGGTCAGTTCTGGCCGGCTAGCCCCTTTTTATTTATAAAATAAATAATTTTCTCGCAAATTGCTTATTAACTGAGAATACAATTTAATGAAAAAGCTGATTTGTCACCTTAGAATCAAAGTTAGTGTATTTTTTTGATGACATGTAAATGTAACTTGTCAAATTTTCTAAAATAAACGAAATGTTTTGATTGGTTGAGATAAAATTAAATAAATTATGAAATTAAAACATAAATACACTAGATTATAACTCTAAAATTAATAAATTTAAATTAACAAAAAGTAATTATTATTATGATCAATTTGTTTTTACATATATTCATAATAAATTGCATAAAATATGATTACAGAAATTTTACAACCAATATACATTATATTTTTATATAAAAGTTAATAATATATTATCCAATAGGATAGTAAATAGGCTATACCATTTTTATATCTTATTTTTTTTAAAAATAAATAAAAAGTTTATATCATACTCATATATAGTATCATTGTAGATCGAGAATTTGAGATCAAAATAAAATGAAAAGTAACTGGATGAAAAAATAAATTATAATAAGATAAAACAAGAATTGGAAATATAAATAAAAATAAAAATAAATCTCTACAGTTTTGTTTTTCCGTCAAAATTGCATGCGAACTTGTCGTGCATGCATTTTGTTAAACTCGATTACAGTCTAATTTTAATTTTAGTTATTAAACAATTTATATATTTTTAAAAATCTTTATATGTCCTTAGAGCGGTGAGGTGGTTGGTAGGCACGAATGTGCGGGACTACCATCTACCTGCTCTTATGATAAGTAAAGATTATAAACCCTATTTTTGTTTAATTAGCAATAGGTCAAGAAAAAATATATACTTAAAATATATATATATTGGCAAGATTATATTGTGTAAGGAGAAAAAAACATAGTATAGATAATATTCAAGGCATATTATAAGAATTTAATTATTATTTAATATAACTTTTATATTTGCAATTATATGTTACTGTAAACTGTAGAAAAA